>OY856412.1:943255280-943455280 GCA_963693085.1 Alisma plantago-aquatica | reverse complement strand
ACCTCACATTCTAGGTTGACAATTGTGAATCTATAAAAGTATGTTTGCTTGATCGTCACTGCGAGAGGATGGGGATTGCACAATCTAGGTTGATAGTTACGAAGATATATTGCATATTGATTTCTAGTATACTAGTGATACAAAGGCATGGAGAAACTTTGATGTTGAGGATTACATTGCCCAACTTCATGTTTCCTCATTTGCAGATGTGCCACTTCAGCTTCACTTT
Organism: Alisma plantago-aquatica; assembly: GCA_963693085.1. NCBI lineage: Eukaryota > Viridiplantae > Streptophyta > Magnoliopsida > Alismatales > Alismataceae > Alisma > Alisma plantago-aquatica. Next base: position 943,455,051 of record OY856412.1, on the reverse strand, counting down.
CATCGTTGGAGATAGAACGCGTAGCAGCAATAATCTAGGGTGTTGGACCCAAAGTGAACAACTTGGCATTTGAAGGTAGGAATATGAGCGCCCCTCATATAGTCTAGACATTCAAAAGCCTCATTGTGAACTACAAGAAATTTAGGATGGCTTAGACTGGTGTTCGTGTTCAGCTGACGACCAGCACGGAAAAGGCATGATATGACATTTGCTTGAGAGGGATTATCTAAAACTGAATTGTGATGCATCAGCAATTGGGATAGAGAGTGTGGGTTTTGGGGAAGTCCTCCGTGACACCTAGGATTAGGAAGTTTGAAAGCAGTGTGGTTTATGAGTTTACATACGGTAATCTGAGCATGGAGATTGTTGAAGCAAAAGCAGCTAGAATACGGCTTTACAGATCAACGTACAAAGAGTTCTTCTTGAGTCAGATTCTATGGTTCTCATTTTAGTGTCGAAGGAACCTGATAAAAGATGAGATTACCTAGGTCTCATTGTATAGGATATTTGGGCGTTGGATAGTCTTTTTAGTAGATTTTCCTTTTCTCATGTTTAGAGAGATGCTCACAAAGTTTCTCAAGGGGTAGAAAAACTGAAAACTCTGAGTTGGTCGAGTAGCATGTGTTGGGCTTCCTTATCAGAGACTATTATGCTTTGTGCAAACTTTGATTCCACATGAATCAAATGGAAGTCATTTACCCTTCACGAAAAAGTAGGCCCCGACAATTGATGAGAAACGAGTCTTTCATTCTTTCTGGCATATAATATGTGATTAGAACGTTGCGTATTATCAGTCAGCACAAGTGTAGCAATAAATAATGGAGTATAGATTGACATTGATGTAGACCAAAGAGGTGTGAATAATACCTAGAATGCATACAATGTATATCATATTGGAAAATTGTATAATGTTGTCCTCGTCAAAGTCTTGATTATGGATTCAATTGAGAACAACACAATCAACAACAAGTTTAATCATGTGGGATAGAAAAGAATGAACCAAAATGAAAAGCTTCAGGGAGAGAGGATCACCTTGACGCAGGCCATTGTTGCTATGAAAGGAAATAAAGGACAGTCATTTAATGAGGGTGGAGAAGTGGGTTGAGCTAATGCATTTGTAAATCCCATGATTCCAATTGTACAGACAATTGTAGCCAATTAAGAAATATTTTAAGAATTTCCAAATGGTTATCAAAGGCTTTTTCAAATTCAAGCTTGAGAGTAAGCAATGAAGTACCATTATTTCGACATGTGTGAATAATTTCATTGACTAAGATATAAGCAACTTGAATGTGACATCCAATAGTGGAAGTTGTTAGCGCATATGAATAATGTGGTTGATGTGTGGCTTAAGATCTTCATAATAATGTTGTATGAAGCATTGGTCGAGAAACTTTTTGTTCTAGTGGAATTGTTTTTATTCCAAATGAGTATATAGGTGTCTGGTTGAGATCTCTAATTGTGGTGATGTCATAATGAAATTCAATTGATTTGAAGAACATTCATGGAAGTATGCTTAGTTTTGTCCTGGCAAGAGTTGGAAAAGGAGAGATTGAACTAGTCAGGTTTTGGAGATTTTCTCATACCCAGATAAGTAATGTTGAATCAACCTCATCATCAATAGAAGGCGTCAAGAATTTATTTGGAAAGGTGGCTTTGTTATGGCTAAGAGTGTACCAGTTGAGGATGAAAGAATGAGAATAACATTTGTGATGATTTAATTATTTAAAATTTTTAAAAGTAGTTCTGATGTGGGTAGTGATGTTTTGTGTATAGTAGTCATTACATCATCAATCAGAAGAAGGTGCATATTGGAACCTTTTTCCTTTCTATCACATGTTTTATGGAAGAATTTTGTGTTTTACCCCCTCCTTAATCTAATGGATCTTAGATCACATTGAGTATTTCTTGCCTGGGAAGGAGGAAAACCATCTCCATCTTTTTGCAATCTATGAATGGGTTTGAATCAATGATGGAGTCAAGTTCAAGTAGCTAGAGTATTAATCTATGGTTTTGTATGAATGTTGTCAAAAATGGATTTATTCCTGACAGTTTGTGTTTCTTTGATTTTTTTTCAGAATGTCGTGAATAGAGAAACCATGAGAAAATTCTTATTCATGGTTATTCCAGTTGTTCTCAATAATGGAATCAAGTCATGAATAAAATCAATATCTTTCAAAGAAAATAAGGTTTAGCCCCCAAGGAACAAATTTGGTATTAAGGATAATGGGAAAATGATTCAAGATAACATCGCTAGCAACATAAGAGTTAGTGGGATGAAAAGGTTATCTCAAAATTTTGAGCATAAAAATACATCTAAATGTGATCATGAAGAGCCTCTAGACCATGTGAAAGAAGAATTATTTATTGTCAAGAATCAACTTATGATCATGAGAGTGAAAAGAAGTATATGTCGATGCCTTATTCTAAAACTTTATGGGGTTGAACTTATGACTTTCATTAAAGTCTGCATTCTTTGATTCAATGATAGACAAGACACATGAAGCATTATTCTCAGTCACCTTTTCCATTCCTTCATCTTTTTATAAGCACATGAACACTTTTTTTGTGATTGTTTTCCTTATAGAGTCCATGGATACTAAGAGAACTATTATTAATAGTATTTTGATGAAGATTCTATTTGGGATCTTTGGTATATGGGCCATGGATGAAAGGAATAATTTTTCGGTATTTGTGTTGTTATTGTTCTTACAAACCGAGAATGGTATGTATTAGTGTTTAGGCTTAGGGTCAACAATATTTTGTAAAGTAGTAGGACATGAAGTGTTATTTTCCTCATGTGGTTATTGTTGGGTTGTAGGGTGCTAAGAATAAATGATGAAGAGGGTAACTGGACAATGTAGTTATTTAGTTGTTTTGATCTGGTAGATGTTTTGACTAGATCTAATCTTCAATCCATTTGGCATCTAGGTGAAGTGAGTAACACTAATTTGATAGAAGCTTTTCATGTATTATGGAAGTTGAAGAGTGTATGTATGGATATAGTGTATCTTAGCACCATAGAAATGGCTATGCTCTTAATAATATCAACATCCCAAAGATGTGGGAGCACAAATGGCCATCCATCTAGTACCTCCTTCAATAGTTTTTTTGTAGCACCATAGTCATAAAACTATTGCTAGATAGTGGCATGAGAATATCTAATCCCAGAGGTAATAGTTAAACGGATACCTGCTAGATGCTTAAGTGAAGTACCATTAGATAGGGTGTAAAGTAGTTGATACTTAGAAAGGATTTTATATCTAGAAATGGTAATACTGGAGCACTAGTCGCACCATGATGTTGATATCTAGCTCCAGTTGTTGCAAGGTAGTGAAATCACAATGCTATGATTGCTCAGGACACATCCCAATGTCATGACATTGACCATAATATAGATCTCGTCAATTGGGACTTGACGATATGTATTCTTAGAAGTCATGGAAAACAAGGGGAAGTGACATAAAAATGGAAGGCTTGGCAGTGTATCACAAGGTCATGGAAAAGGTAGAATGTTGTTTTTGCTCTATATGTGGTGGTTTAGAGGGTGTAGGGTAAAAAATATTGTGTTGTTTAGATTTGTTGAGAAAGTGAGTGATCTTTTACAAGGATGGAGATAGTTGAGGTCTTATGTATTGATATGTAATTCTTGGGCCCATATCTCGAGGCTCTAGTAGTGTTTTGAGCTTAAGATTGGCCCCACAGACCACGACTAGCTTCACCTACACACTTTGTCCTCACTCACAGACAACCCAAGAGAACTTCTGGATACATCACCCATCCTAGTACTACTCTAAGACAAGCACCTTAACTAAGAAGTGCATAATCGTGGGCTACCTTAAAAGGAGGTGCACCTTGGGGATATGGGTAGTCCAAGCGTTCCTTTCAAGATCATTTTATCTAAGGCTTCAAATCATAGGATGTTATAATCTCCCCAACTTAAACTTCTAACGTTCATGTCAAGGCTCAACTATATGACCTCATCATCATTCCTCATTTCAGTGTAGACCTAGAATCTCCCATGCACACATTGATCTCATTCACAACTAACACTGCATGGGTGGCTCCATATTGTCACAACATATAGCCCTTTCCTTATTCCTTGACTATACGGTTCATGAATGCATTGTCATATGTCCATGTGGGCCTCACCTACTAGAGGGAAGCTAGATATGATATAATATGTAATGTCAAAGCCACATCATGAGGCTCTCATAGAGTTTCAGTTATGATGATCGGCCCCACAGACAACAAATAGGCTCAGTTGTTGGTTTGTCCTCATTCCGCACAACACGAGAGAACTTCTCTAAAGTCACCCATCCTAATACTACTTTGAACCTAGCACGCTTAACAATGGGGTACATAATGATGGGGTACCTAAAAAGAGGTGCACATTAGTGATATGGATAGCCTAACACACTTAAAATATCATTTCATCAGAGGCATCAAATCCTAGGATATTACCTAATTTGTATTTAAAGAAATGTGCATGGATACAACAGGAGTAACGAGGTGGCATTGGTCTTGGAAGCCACTTCAAGTAACTATATATGCCATTTTTTAGTGAGTTGGTCTATTGGAGATGCCATGTGATATGGTTTTCATGTGTCCTTGATTATTGAAATAGTGCAACATACTAAGATTTGGCTATTCTGACTCTAGAAACCCTAATTCTATGATTAGGGGATTAGTGTGTTTGGATATTTAGAATTAGCCAAACACGGATAGATCTTAACCCTAATGCTCATGCTTGTACCCTAGTGAACATTTAATGCATATAACTTGAATAACTCTAGTATAACCCTAACCTTGGATATAGGTGACCCTATCCATCATTTGGGTAAGTGATTCCTAATAAAATGATGTTTTAGACATATGGAACTTAACCTTGGACTTCATATGTGTTGTGTAGGTGTATGTGACGCATTATGATCATGTTGACCTTAAACCTAAGTTGTAATCATCTAACCCTAACATATACATGTTTGGTAACCCATATGATAAAATGGTGACCTTAGGTGCTTAATCACATAATTTATCTTAATAAACGTGAAAAATGATCCAATAATATAGCTTGGCTTAAAAGGTGAGTTGATCCCAATACATGACATACATGTCGCATTTTACATTAATATGCAACTAATGACTTGCATGTGCATAATTAGTCTCCAAAGATGAATAAATATGAAATGATGATTAATGAGGAAATTAATGTATCTAATAGGTATAATGTGACAATAAATATATGTTGATATAATTGGGATAATTATGTGCCATTAGTTGATTTAATGTTGAAATTAATGGACTTAATGAGAAATTGGATAAAATACCTTATTTTGTGTGAGATAATCTAGTATTACCTTGATAGTGGTAATATTAAGGCTACTTGATAACACCCAAATTCAAGCATTTATGCTAAGCATTTATTTATGATTTTGTATCATTATAGCCTTAATATGCCCAAATAACCTTAGATCATTATCTTTTAGTAATTTATATATTTTCATAGATAGAGTTTCTCAACTAGCCAATTTTAGAACTTGCAGGCACCGAACTTGAAAAGACATCTATTCTCCAAGATTTCTCCTCAACACATGGTCTTTGCAGTAGCTAGGCTTCCATCTTTTGCGATTGTGACACCTGACATGACTGAGATATTCGGAACGAGGGTCAACTACACCTGCCTTGACTGCGACACCTATCGCAACTGTGACACTAGTCTCGACACTTGCACTATCTCGCCCGCGACACCTGTCGTGACCGCGGTACCTGTCTCGACTGCGAAACATGTTTCTCTTGTGACACCTGCCTCTACCACGACACCTATCGAGACCGCTACGCTCGGTACGGCCGTGCCGAGGACAAGATCCAGCAACAACCTCAACCGCAACAACCATATTAACCATGACATTTGTCTCGGCCACAACAAACTCTGTGCCTGCGTCAACCGTCTCGACTATGACATATCTCAACTGCTACCCGTAGGAACGGCCGTGGTGAGACAAGTGTAGCAACTGGGACAGGTGTCGCGACCACTTATCATATACACTCTGCCTCCACCTATCAATACCCACCCCTCACTACCTAGAGAGGGGTTCCGACCTATTTTTAGGTTCCACATTATGGTTCTGAGATTTTTAGGTTCCCAGAGCCTCGTGGGAAAGTTCTAAGGTCTGGAAGGGCTGAAGTGCTCATCCTACGCCTATCTCTTCAATTTGCTTCCATCAAATGTCATTTTCCACCACCATTCACCCACTTCCCACCATTCCCAACCATCTTGCACCTCCATACACTCACCAAGCTACTATTTTGGGTAGAATTGAAGAGAAAGGATGTCAAGGAGTCCTGAAGATCAAGGAGAACCACCCAAAGATGAGATCCAGCCCATATGAAGGCTAAGGAGCGAGAGCCACCTCTCCTATACGGGCTAAATCTTTTCTTCTTCTCCTTTCTTCTGTTCTTCTCCTTAGTTTCTATACAAATGATGTTCTTCCATCTTTGTTCGGTACAAATTATGCTTGTCCATATCTAGTTGAGCTCCATCTTGGCTATGCAGCCCATTTTGGGCATGTTTATGTACTTTTACCTTAAGCAAGAAGTTTTATTTCAGATCTAGTATGTTTTCTTATCTATCTCTCTTTTGGTTATGATTGATAGTTTGGTTGATCTCTTTCTTGCCTCAACTTCTATTTCTGCCTATATCAAGAGATTTGTTGTAGAAATAGATAAGAGAAGGTAGTTTGGATCGGAATCTGAATGGAGGACTATTCAAGGTGATCTACACAGAACTATAGACTTGGACAAAGTCGGGCCCATCCCGGCACGGTCGGGCCCACTACCAGGTTCTTCCCAGATCACATATGTTCTTAGCATCTCAAAATATTCTAGACCTGAGAGGGTATCTAGAATATTCTAGGGTGTTGATTTTTCATCCTCGAGAGAGGTCTCATATCATTGATGGGTTTTAGTCACGTCACGTGAAAGTGAGTGGGATGACCCCACAGGAACATGCACCACAGTACGTACTATATTTGGATGTAGGTTGCTTGCTAAGGTGTTCAGGGGTTGTCTATGTCCAAGAATGGGTGCATAGGCTGTCCAACTTGTGGTTACATATCCAGGAACTCCTTCTCTCTGATTAGTAGAATCCTACACAGTCTATTTTCTTTTCTTTTCTTTGTTTTGTTTTATTTTGTGTTATTTTGCTAGACTAGTTCTAGTTCCATACTTTTATCAGCTATCAGATTGGTTTAGCTAACTTAAGGGCAAGATCTTAAGTTTCTTAAATGTCCCCATGTCCCTGTGTTCGACCCCGTATATCTACTTTGACCTCGTAATAAAGTTTTGGGGGTTCTTGAAGGTTTTGGGTTATAAATTTAAATTATGACCCTCCTTTGTGAGTCGATCAACTTTTGGCACCATTGTCGGGGACATGGTTTTCCATGTTTACATGCCCAAAAATTTTATTCTGTCATCCATAAGAATATACATTTATGCATAGTTCCTCTTTTTTTGCACATACTTGTTCATATATACTGAATAGCCTTTCTTTTCTTATACTTTTACAGCCATAGACCTTGCGTCAGCAAGGCAGGTTATCTTATCCACCTATCCTCCCAAATTTTTCTGTAGCTCTGACTATTGGAAAATAATTGAAAGTCATTCCCTACAACTAGTTGAGCTATACTCGCCTCTGTTGTCGTCATACTTAGAAGTTTCAGCAAAGGAGATTGTCAATCAGCCCTCGACTTTCATGCCATAATGGGATCAAGAATTGATCAGAGCAGTGGGTCTAGCTGGATAAAGTGTCAATGCGCTAACCTCCTCCTTAGCTCCTCATCCCAAGAACAAGTCGATCCACTTCATCATCTATTAGAAAAGCAAGATCATCATCTACAAGTAGTCATTGAGATCGCAGACCACATTAGAAGTATACTTCAGACTGTTGAACGAGGATTCATCCAAGTGCATCAGTTTGATATAGCAGACCCAATATAAGTGTATGAAATAATTGACAGATCTTGAAAGCATTGCTGCTCAAGTACAATAGCTTCGTGATAAAGATGTTGAACATGGAAGGAGGCTTCAAGAGATCATCGATTTGGTTGCCACATGACTGCAAGCACCACTACACGTTGTTGAAGATTTCAGTCATCAAGACCATTCCATTGGGCCTGAAGTAGAATATGCCTCACCATCCTATTTAGACCATCAATTGGATTCACTATGATTTTTCTATGAAGATCAACCGACCTGGGGAAGCCCTTCATTTTATCTAGATGATTCAGCTAATCAACCAATGGAAGATACAAGCCATACGCATGAATGATTATATGATGATGATGCCTCCTATCCTCACTAGGGCAGTCAAACAACTTTGCAACAGGGAGATCAGTTTGAGGAACCTGAATCAGACATTGATCCAGACCATGGTGATATTCATCATATTGAGACATGTCACTTTGCTTTGAGCAGTATGTCAATCATGGTTTGGAACAATTTGTTTGATGAGGATGACGATGATAGTTGCTCAAATTGGAGTAGTGAGTATACTGACAATGATGAGTTAGAGTAGCATGAGCTGACATTCTCCACTATTCCTTTTCCAAGAAAAGTTGACCTTGACAGAGTAGGATGGACAATCCACTACAACATGGTTGTTGAACATGAAGATACCCCAAACCTCATGGAATGTGACAAGCTTGGGGTAGTAGAACTAGAAGTAGAATCACTTGGGGATACTTCATTTTAGAAGATGATTGAGTGACTTGGACTGTACATGAAAATTTATCTGAGCATCCAACCTCAAGTTCAGAGGAGGAGAGAGAAGAGAAGATCCTCTAGAAAACTTTCAGCCTCTGCCCTCCATCTCATCCTATGTCAACATCCTAGGGCCTGCCTATACAGATTCATACCTTGATGGGTACCTTGAGGATGCTCTACTAAAGAATTCATTTCAGTGCAGTTCAAGTCAATCCCAGCACAGAGGCGATTTCACCGAGTCTCTGACTTTTATTCCTTTTCTTCATACTCAGAAGGGCCCACACATCTACCTAGTTTACTCCAACATGGCGGAACCCGTAGGCATGACACAGGTAGTGCGGATCCCAAAACCATGGATTTGGGATCTAAGTGTAGGAGTTGTAGGGAAGCCATCTCCTATTACCCACACAATGTTTCTTTAGTTTTAAATTTTAAATTTTTTCATAAATAAGTCAAATCAAGTTTTATCTTTCCTCTAACTGTTCCATTTTAATTTCCTTTGCATCATCTAGATTTCCTTTATTCCTCATTGCATGTTTTTCCTCTTTTTCACCCTGACAGCTTCTATTGGACTATCTTTTTAAAAAGAAGTTAATTGGAATATCATTATGTTCTCCTGTGGTGTTTTGATTCCAATGTTGTTTTCAATGACTTCCACCCTTATTTTCTATTTAATCCAGATTCTTCGAGAACTGAGCCTGCCCGGGCCAGCCCAGGCGTGGTCATGCCAGGCCAGTGTGGTCGGGCCGCTTCCACATTTTTGTATGGATCATTTGCTTGCCAGTCAACCGACAAAAGCGGCTGATCTTTTGAATTTTCCCCTCAGTACAACTGTGCCCAGCTGCCAACGACCATGGCAGCTACTATGCTAGCCGACAAACGTCTTTTCACACAAACTCTTGGGTCAAATGGTCAAAAGTTGGTCAAACCGACAAAATTGTCGGCTTGACTGACTGACGTGCTGGTTTGTCTCCAATTTTTCTGCCTTTTTGACCGACTGTTACACTTTGATTGGCTTTTTGCACCTTTGATCGCATTTTTCGCCTTTGGGTCACCTTTCCTGCCACCCGGGCACGACTGTTCCCAGCATGGCACAACCATACCCAACTTGGTACGGTCGGGCTAAGGGTGATCGTGCGTGCCCCGTCCCTTAAATATATTCAGGCTGAGTCTTTATTTCCCATGCCTTCCACCAATTTCTCTCCTCTCCTAGAGAAGCCCTAACACCACCTCCACATGTTTCCCCTCTTTTCTTTGCTTTCTTTACCTTTTGCAGGATGAAAACGGTCACGGCAACAACCCGACCGTAGCAGTAGGCACCGTAGCAGCAGCAATAGCAGCCACCGCCACCAAGACAACCGCAGTAGCAGTCACCATGCAACCCACACCACACCACCACTTACACCGCAGTAGAACCTAACACTGCTGCTGATGCGTAGCGATAGTAGCAGCACGCCACCACCACTAAAGCCGTCGCAACAATTCCGCACCGTCGCGTCCTTCTTCTCCCTGCCTTTTCCAAACACCGTATTCTTCCTCAACCTGAACGTGCCACTGCTAGCATGATTGTGTCTAGTGTCGGCAGAAACAAGCAGGCATCCGCAGCACCGCAACCCTACTGTTGCAACCATCGCAACAGCACCAGCCCTGCTGCCGCATTAGCCTTCACACCGGCACGACCGTGCCAAGACAAGCCTGACCATGTCGAGGGTCGGAAAGTCAATAAGTAGCAGACCCCACGCAAGAAACCACCTTCCGCATGACCGGGGCCCACCCCCCATCCCCACAACCGTGCCCATCAGGAACAGAATGACAACATCACCGCAGGAAGTAGCATGGATGTGATGTGCAATGGATTCTGCAAATTCAAATAGACAGTTTCGTGCAAGAAAGGAGAAAGGAGATCCTCCTTGCCTGTTGGGTATAGCAGTCGCTGTCCGCCCAGATAGGCACAAATAATGAACCCAATGTATGAAGATGAAATGATGCACTTAGCATCAGCCAGGTTCAGTTCGCACGAGTCTGACTCGGACTACCAATGGATGTCTACCACACCAATGGACACTTACCATGTGGAGGAAGTCTCAAGTGAGAGATGGTCCCGAGCGTGTCATGACGCCGAGCTCCATACTTCAATAGATCGTCACGAGGGCCCATCGGTAGCAACGGTGCACAGGGCTTTCATCTGCAGGGGATCAACGTTAAGCGTCAGTAGAGCGGTCGATGTCATTGCATCGGTGAACACGTGATTCAGTCCAGGGGAGCAGACCACCCTACTCATGAAGTGTTAACCAAAACTCTCTCCCCTCTCCCCTATTCAGAAATATGTAATAAAAGCAGTAGTTTGAAGCCCTATATAAAGACAAGTGCAGACTGATGGGCCCACAATATGCCGACCCGCCACACTCATCAAGCTTCGAATACAAGCATAGGTCGATAGATATCTTACAACAGTTGGCCTAGACGTCCTTGCTTACACACAGTGTGATACTTATCATAGACTCACCTGCGAGTTCTATGCTACGCTCGAGACCCAAAAGGACCACTAACACAATGTCATGCATTTTCACCTACTATACCAGAGCCTCCATGTCACTAAGGATCACCTCAATAGCTGGTTGTCATTTTCTATTGAGGACTACGCCGAGATGTCCAGGGGATGGCTGGAGGCAGGGGATAATTATTTTGACCCTCCTCAAGCATGGAAGATACTTATGGGGGGAGGATAGATATGTCACAAGAGCCACCAAAGCTTCACACATTCTCAACCCGACACTTTGTTATCTACACCATAATTGTGAATTTTGTCCTGGAGAAGCAGGACAGTCAAGGAGCGCTTAGTTCAGTGGACCTCTACATTTTATGGTGTGCAGCAATAGGAAGAGAAGTGAATGTGGGGAACTTCATCATCGTCACTTTCACAACTCTTTCAAGAAGCAAGTTCAGTTCATGCCAATGGTAGGCATTATCACTTTCATGGTGTGCCATCTTGGGATTGGAGATGGACATTTGGCACTTATGAAGGAAAAGGTTGAGTGGTCCAAGTTGGACTTGGATCACTTGATTTTCTCGGGGGTGATCAAAGAATGCAACACATGCTATCTTTATATCTTTGGTTACAATAGACACAAACTACTAGTGCCAGCAAATGCAGAGTTCTCATGTCGGGCAGTAGTTGTGGACGTCTCTCTACTGGACAGTCAGGGCAACGTTCGTCAGGTAGGCAGGACTGTAGGAGCATCTTCTTCAACACCACCAGTGTCAGAGACTTAGGAGGCCAAACAACAGACAGGGGAAACCTTCCACGACATCCCATATCAGGGAGGGCCCTACACAGAGATGCCTTTAGCAGATTACCAGCAGTCTCCTCAACGGGAGCAATATGCCCCAAACCTCAACTTGGGGTACCTTTATGAGTTTATGACTGATGTCAGGGCTGACTCCAACAGACGATTTGATGTGTTGGAGCATGATGTGCAGTACCTCAGACAGAGATTCAACACATTCTTCCCTCCACCACCTCCTCTGACTTTTTAGCAGCCATTCCAGCAGCCCTTCCAACCATTCTACCAACAGCCCCAGGACTTCAGACAGTCATTCTGATTTCAGCGAGGGATGCACCACGATTATGAGAATCCACCAGGTGGCATCGACAATCAGAACCAATATATAAACAGTGACTATTAGTAGCAATTTCTTTCCACACCATCTAGAGTTTGTGAGCAAAAATGTTAAGCTTGGGGTGGTGGTAGGGTGTACCACCCTTTATCTTTTGCTTTCCCTTTTAGTTCTTTCCCTTCCTTTCATGCATGCACGTTTATCTTCTATGTTCCTTGCATTTAGCATAAATTTTTAGCTTTGTAAGACTTTGTTTCGTAATTTGTATCTTTGCAATTAAGGTTGTGCAGTGCAAATTTTAGAACTAAATGCTTATCTTTACGCTTAAATGCACAATTTTCATCTTAAATTGCTTAACCTTTTGCTTGACTAACTCTTTGACTCTTTCCTTAAGTTTGGTGATAAATCTAAGGTTATGCACCTCTTTCATATGAGATAGAGTTTGATCAAAACTCCAAGCTGCATTTTTCATGAACTTACTTCTACTCTAAGGATCCCTAAATCATAATTATTACTTTTGACACATGTATCAAGCTGACAATGATGAGTTTTGAGCTATAATTAGGTTGAAGTGTTTTACTTAATGGACTACATGCCCTCTCACCCTAGATTGAGTCAAAAAAAATAAAAATAAAAAATTTGCAAAAGGGGCTTGGCCGCCCACAAAATCCCAAAAATATCAAAATAGTTCCACCCAAACCTACAAAATAGAATGCAGAGAATAAAATCGTGAGTGTAAATAAATGAGTGTTGTTTTCTCTTTTAGGAGAGTTGAGGATGGTGCCCAGTCGGTGTATGACTGTACTCATGAACGTGGGCATGTCGTGCCTGGTAGTGCCACCCTAAGGCTCATTAGAGAGTTACTAGGAACCCCTAGGAGACCTATGAGATCATCCCAGTAGCAAGTTTGGTCAAGCGTAGTACGAGGAGTTCATCTCACTACTCTGGGCCAATTGGCTCGGACTATAGGGATTGTTGCTTGTTACATGGACAAACCTGACATAGATCGGGATCCTCAGAAGTCATTAGAGTCTTCTCCTTTTTGTTGCTTCTTAGGACCTGAATAAGTGGGAGGCACGTTGTTCCCGATTGGTCTACATGAATACATGATGATGGCTCATTGGTCATCACATGCAGGATCACCTATGTGACAATGCTTTAACGCTACATAATTATGATTCAAACCCACACGAGTACTAACAAGTTGCAGTGAATTCGCTTAATCTAGCGTGGATGCTCTTTGACCATGCTTTAGCTGGATTGTGCTCGTTTGGTGAGGTTTGTTCTGAAATAACATGGGTCAGGAGAATTAATGTTTTAAGCTATTTTTATTAACCTTGGCATTTATTGCCAAGCTTAATTTAGATGTTACCTTTTTGTTCTTTGGGCATAGTATTACTTGAGGACAAGGAAGGGTTTAAGCTTGGGGTGGTTGATAACACCCAAATTCAGGCATTTATGCTAAGTATTTATTTATGGTTTTGTTTCATTATAGCCTTAATACGCCCAAAATAACCTTAGATGCTTATCTTTTAGAAATTTATATCTTTTCATAGATAGAGTTGCTCAACTAGCCAATTTTGGGACTTACAGGCACCAAACTTGAAAAGACATCTATTCTCTGAGATTTCCCCCGAACACATAGTTTTTGCAGTAGCTAGGTTTCCATATGTCGTGACCGCATCACCTGAAGTGACTGAGATGCCTAGCACGGTTGTGTCGAGGATAAAGGTCAGCTGCACCTTCCTATACCGTGACAATTGTCACGACCGCGACACCTATCGCTACAGCTGCACCTGTCTCACCCATGACACCTACCTTGACCGCGGCACCTGTCGCGACCACGACACTTGTTTTCCCATGACACCTGCCATCTACCACAACACCTATCGAGACCACTACACTCAGCATGGTTGTGCTGAGGACAAGGGCCAACAACAGTCTCGATCATGACAACTGTCTAGACTGCTACAAACTCTACGCCCACGACAACTGTCTCGACCACAACATATCTCGATCACTACCTCCCCTAGGCACTGCCTTGCCGATCCCAACACAGTCATGCCAAGACAAGTGTAGCAACTAGAAAAGGTGTCGTGACCACTTATCATATACACTTCACCTCCACCTATAAATACCCACCCCTCACTACATGGAGAGGGGTTCCAACCTATTTTTGAATTCCACGTTGTGGTTCTGAGATTTTTAGGTTCCCAGAGCCTTGTGGGAGAGTTCCAAGGTCTGAAAGGGCTGAAGTGCTCATCCTATTCCTGTCTCTTCAGTTTGCTTCCATCAACTATTATTTTCCACCACCATTCATCCACTTCCCACCATTTGCAACCAACTTCCACCTCCATACACCCACCAAGTTGTTGTTAGGGGAAAAATTGAAGAGAAAGGAGACCAAGGAGTCCTGAAGATCAAGGAGGACCACCCAAAGACAAGATTTGTCCTATACAGAGGCTATGGAGTGAGATCCACCTCTCCTCTATGGGCTAAATCTTTTCTTCTTATCCTTTTTTCTATTGTTCTCCTTAGTTTTTGTACAAATGATGTTCTTCCATCTTTGTTCTATGCCAACTATGCTTGTCCATGTGTAGTTGAGCTTCTTCTTGGCTATGTAGCCCGTTTTGGGCATGTCTATATACTTTTACCTTAAGCAAGCAGTTTTATTTTAGATCTAGTATGTTTTATGTTCTATCTTCTCTTTCTGGTTATGATTGGTAGTTTGGTTGATCTCTTTCTTGCTTGAACTTCTATTTCTACCTATATCGAGAGATTCGTTGTAGAAATAGATAAGAGAAGGTATTTTGGATCATAATTTGAAAGGAGGACGATTCAAGGTGATCTGTGCAGAACCATAGACTTAGACACGGTCTGGCCCACTACTAGGTTCTTCCCAGATCACAAATGTTCCTAGCACATCAGAATATTCTAGACTTGAGAGGGTATCTAGGGTGTTGATTTGTCATCCTTGAGAGAGGTCTCATATCATTGATGTGTTTTCGTTACACTGTGTGAAAGCAAGTGGGATGACCCCACAGGAACAAACACCACAGTATGTACTATGTTTTGATGTAGGTTTCTTGCTAAGGTGTTCGAGGGTTATCTATGCCTGAGAACGGGTACATACAATGACCAACTTGTGGTTACATAGCCAAGAACTCCTTCTCTTTGATTAGTAGAATCTTGCACACTCTGTTTTGTTTTATTTACTTTGTTTTGTTTTATTTCGTGACATTTTGCTAGACCAGTTCTAGTTCCATACTTTTATCAGCTATCGGATTGGCTTAGCTGACTTAAGAGCAAGGTCTTAAGCATCCTAAATGTCTCCATGTCCATGTGTTCGACCCCATATATCTACTTTGACCCCGTAATAAAGTTGTGGGGGTCCTTGAAGGTTTTGGGTTATAAATTTAAAGTTTGACCCTCCTTTGGGAACTGATTACTACTGCGGCAAGTGCACTACCTACCTCCAACCAGCTCGCAACCCTTCTTGAGCTCTTAAAGTTTGCTACATTGTTAGGAAATGGTTGATAATCACCTTTGGTGCTCTGGTTGATGAATATGCAAATCTGAGTCTGGGCATTGATGCCTCAAGATGTTGTATCCAACATTCTTAGTATTTCTTTTGACAAAGAAGATGAATGCTTGTTATTTTATAAACACACTTTAGTGTTGTTTCACAATGTGTCACACTCATAATAGGCTTTATGGTCTTTTTTCCTCTATTTTTAACGTTTAATTGTGTGAGATATGATGTCATGGTTTTACCAAGATTTCCTCTAGAGAAATTGGATTTAAGATCATGAGGATTCCCTCTTCTCTGCCACCTCACGCCCAACCATTTCAAGACTCTACAGTCTGGCTACTACCCTCTTATATGTTTTCAACCTCCTACTCTCTCTTCTTCCCTCCTTTCCTCCTTATCTTCATTTTTCTATGATGCTCACACGTAGGTGAGCATCTTGATCCCTGATTCAACTGGGTTTCATCCCCCCTCAATCTTCCAGTCGACAAAGGGGTCTTCATATCCCCTGTTTTTGATCTCCATTGAGACTCCTCACATCAATGGTTCTCCTCGTCTATATGATACATGATGTCAATCTTATTAATCTATATGATTAGGATGTCAATCTTATTAATGTTGATACATGATGTAAGTCAAGCTATTATAAATAGTCATATCTTAATAATTCTAATTTTGGGACACATAAACACTTTTAGACCTGAAATAGAGGAAATAACTATATACTTGAGTATGAAACCTAGATGAAAATATAGAAATCATAATGAAGGATAGGATATGAAATAGTAATCCAATATGAAAAAAAACTAATCATAAATAAGACAAATTAAACAACATTGATTTCAAGTCAAATGGTGACAATATTGTTATTCTTTATAGCTACCTCTTCATAAATTCTTGGAGACACATTATGATTATGCAATCCTTGGAGCCCTAAATAATTGAGGTACTAGATTCTCTATTTTTATATTGAGTTGTTCATTTACCTCTTGAATGCCTTATACATTGTTTAGTGGTGAACCCTATACTTGTTTAAGCCTTTCCTACCTCTTTGAAAGTTCACCACCTCAGATTGATTATTGTTTGAATGCATAGAATATTATAATAGCACTTGAATTGATCTATTTGGAGTTTTGACTCCCTGGACATTGGTCCCTTTGGGCTTTGGCCCCTTAGAGCTTTGGCTCACTTGAGGTAGGGTACATCCCGCCGCCATGTGCACAGGTGTAATGGATTAGTTGTCCCCCAGTCGACTGGTTAACATAGCAATTAGGCTCAATGTTGTTCTTTCATAGATGATTGAACATAAGGCATTGTTGCCCTTGAAGGAAATGATATGATAGTGCTCAACCTTAATATTCAAAGTTGATCATTGCAAATATTTTGATAATTTGATATCTTGAACTATCTTGAATAGCCTTGTGAAATTTGATCTTGAAATACAAACATTGAAGTATTGTTATTTTTGATTTGGCAAATTTAGTCCACCAAATGTTCCTTACCTAGATTTGATATTATCCTGAATTATACTTAGAACCTATATTTTGCAAATAGCTCGATATAAGAATTTAGTACCAGCTTTGCTGACCCTTATTTTCCCTTCAATGGGGTCCATGTGTGGTTTCGTTCCCTTTGGGAACTCATGGGCAGGTGATAGATGGAAGAGCTTGAAGAGACATGCACTGGGTAGTCCTCCATTGAAGACTAGATAGGAATAAATTTTATTTCTTAAATTTGTAATCATATTTGTAACCTCCCGTGACTTTGATGTACAAGCATGAATGTAACAAAGATTGTTTATGTTTTTGATATTATTTTGTAAATATTCGACCGTAAAGATCGAGTCTTTACAACATGGTATCAGAGCCATAAACGGTCGGCACTCATGCATGTCTCGTGGAAATTAGGGTTAAGTAGGAACACAAATGGAGTAGTAGAACATAGAAAAAAAATAGTTAGACCATGAATCCTGGTATCATTGACCTTGTTATTAGGAACTACATGGGATACAAGTAGAAAACACACTAGCCTAGGATGTGAGACATGTACCCTAAACTAGAAATTTATGAGACATACCTAGTTAAACTACTAGATTTTGAACTTCAATAGGCATGGATTTACATGAAGATATTTTTGAGAAAGAAGTGTTTGAGATACATATGTGTAATTTTACATTTAGATTATTAAGATGTAAAAAGAAATAATATAGGTATACAAATGGTTTCTCTATAGATTCTAACACTCACAAATATGAAAAAAAATAGAAATATATAATGGATATATGATATAACCCTAAAATCATATGAACATATGATAATTTCAACCTAAATCATGAACATGATTAAAATTTGATAAAAAGAAAAAAAATCTACTTAATAAATTATAATAATTCATCACCATGTAAATGGAACGAGTTGAGGTGTCTAAGGAAGGATGTATAGTGAAGGTTCTGGCATAATTACTCCCAATCTATTTAGGTGGTGGTGGGGTTTCCTCACTATACATACCGACCTGGCCGAAGTGAATTTCATTACTTGGGAAAACCCTAATGTTGAATAAAGGCACTAACAAAAAAAAAGTATATATAATCACCTTCAATAGAGAGGAAATAAAATATAATATGCTAAGAGTTATGGAAAAAAATTTCACAAAAAAAAACTCAAAAGGAAGAAAGAAAAAATAAATATGTTTACTTAAAAGAATGTGAATGTTTACTTGACCATATATTTGACTTGTATGCCCTCGTTATAAATACTTAATTGAATGAAAAATGTTGATAATACAAAATATGAAACATATATTCCCCTTCAAATATGAGATCACATCTATTGAGAAAAGAAATGACTAGGAAAGCTATAGAAATGGAAATTAAAATAACAATATACTCATATAAGTATAGAAAATTGAGAAAAAGAAACAATTGGATAAGACATAGTGAATATTATGTGGAATTAGGATAAAAATGATGAACTCATTATATTTTTTTTGTGAACTTAAAACATCCATGTACATAATAAGAGATAATTAATACAATATAGACATCTTAGAGAAATAAAACCCTACCTTAAAATTTAAAAATAGAAGTATGTCAAAACTCTTGACCCATAGATCATCACAAATATATGTGACAAAAATAGGTATATATATATATACATATTATCTATGGTCATGACCTTGGAAATTTTGTTAATTAGAGATAAAAGGTCACAAATACAATATTATATACATACACAAAAAAATTATACAGAATATAAACATCATTGTAACATTAGTGACAAATATGTGAGATTAAAATTGATGTAGTATTGATAACCATATATTGACCAATAAGCTTGGGTTTTAACTCAAACTTGTGATAATGATGGCCAAGACTAACAAATTGAATATTTTAACTCTCATATTAGGATATGATGTTAGAAGTCTTATCAGCTAGTCATCTTAAAGCACTAAATTCAATAATAGATATACTTTCTAAAATGGCATTTGCACCTAAATTAGTTCAGTAATTCCAAGAAAATGGTAAATGAATTGGTTTATCAATCTAACTAGGGAATAGGTTAGTCGAAAGGGAATTAGATTTGTGCAGATGAAATTTTTGCAAATAAGGGTAGTATGATAGAAAATTAGAGCCTGAAGGGAATATAGTTGTCAAGAAGGATAGGATTTCGAGGACGAAATCCCTTTTAAGGGTGGTAGTGTTGTAACATACCCAATTTTGGCTACTAAATATATGTTGAGCTATTTTACCCAAACTTGAACTTGTTTGCAATATTGTCTTTCATGCCAAGTCTGATGAGCTTTTATGATTATCATGGTCACAGATTAGTCTCCAATATGATCAACTTTATCTAAATTTTATCAATTATCCTCACTTGAGAAATATTTACAAATCAGTTCCTCAGTTTGTCTATGTGAATCATTCCAATACATAAGTACAATTTGAATCATGTATACCTTGGCATCTTGTGTAGACCTCCATTCATAGAGACTCTTGAAATTTCACCTTATGGCCTTGGAATCATTATATATTGTTCATTGTTTAAAAGATTCTAATATTTGGATGTGTTATGATGGATATTAGGTTAATAAGGCCAAAGATGTAGATAGAAATATTAATGTTTTCAAAACATTAGTTTAATAGAGATTGAACTCATATTCCAAATTTCAAGATAAATTGGTTTATATCTTGGGAGTTATAAAGAGTCCTGAATGTCCAGGTCACTCGTGATTAATGAATATATTAAATAAGACTATGGTTACCCTAGCAAGGAGAAAACCACAAATCGCCCCCTCCTTCTAACACCTGACTATTATGGAAAGGAAAACGGTAGTGCCGTCATCTCCCGCTTGGGGACTCAGTCGTGCAACTGACTCTCGCTTTGCGCGCCACGATCGGCTGAAACCAACAGTCGTTTCTCCTTGCATTCATCTTCTCATCTTCCACAACATAATACTCTGACCCATCGTCAGTTTGAGACGCATGCATCCCTCTCTCTCGCATGCCGTAGACCTTCGTTCTCCGTGTAACGCCACTAGGGCCGGCCGTTACAGAGCTCTCTATGACTCCTACTCCACCACCCTGGCCGGCAATGCTTCAAAGGACCCCTTAGGCTATATAAGATCCCCTGGTTCTCCAGCCAGAAGCCAGGAATTCCGACCCACATCTGCAACCTCCGACGTCGATGCCCAGATCTAAAACATGAGACCTGTAGACATCATAGCAGGGCGTGCATCTGTTACACCTTCCATGGCAACGCCTCCCTACCATCGACACCTCCACAGAAGCTTCAGACCCCACCCTCGAGCTCTCCTCCTCCACCTATCAATCACAGCGCCGCCACATCTTTCCTAAACCCGTCAGTTGCCGTTGGGTGCCAGCGACGTCAACACCTGGGCACCCTCGCTTGGACGGGCGTCGCTCCAAGCTCGGCCACCCTCAAGTACAACGTCGCCGGGTTGGGCAAGCTGCAGATCGGCGACCTCCACCATGACAACCACCGCTCCTCCTCCTAACCCCCGTGCTCCCCTAATATCCAGACGCCACCAGTGGTGCCCGCAACCTCCACCTTCGGCGGCAATCCCGTCGGCCTGCATTTGTGCGCCACAACACCTCGATGCCATCGGGACTGCTGCTGCAAATCGACGACGGCGCCTCACCAGAATCTGCCACCATTACTTGGTCTTGACAAAGCAGAGGACAGCCTTCCAACACCACGTCGCCTACTTCTCCTGACCTCCCCGCCACGGCGCCAACCTCGTTCAGACCCGCAACCATCTCACCAACAGCTAGCATGCACACCTGTTGACGCCCCGTGCAACTTCGAAGGCCTGCAAACACCACTGTCGTTATCATAACTGACAACACCGTGAGTCTGAAGGAGTCTACAATTGAGGCTCTGACTCCCTTATTCCTCCCGCACCTGCTTCCCTATCCATCTTGTAGTTTGCCTCGCCAGCCTGCACATCACACTTTGACCCTATAAGCACGTTGCACACCAACAGACCGAGAGCCATGCTAAACACCTGCTTCAACTACCTCCATGCTCACCACCGGCCAGATGAAGGAAGGCCCATGAGAAGATGATCGATAGGCCACTGGCTATGGGGAGCAGTTGAAAGACTAATTGATCAGGAGCAATGGAACTTCAGCAACTTAGAGAAATCTGATGGCGACCAGAACAGGGTTGATCATGCACCGGGTATCACAAACCAATCATAGAACAGGTAGGTGAGTTTTCTAATTCCACGTTTCAGATTGGACAATCCAAGCAACATTATCACTATCATAACTAAACTTGGTATACCATAAGATAACCTCGATAGTATAAAATTTAAAAATATCTTATACTCCTATATATACATCCCATTGGGATATGCTTATATCTATGTATGTGTACGTGAGATAGATGAGAAATATGTGGTTACTATATAGTGATACGAATAAAGCAAATCCTAAGATACCAATTAGGCTATAACAATCAGTAACAATAATAATATATGTAACTATAAGCTCATGCGGATAGAACGGGTTAATAGCATTCCATCGCAAGTCCGTTTGAATTGGTTAGTAATAATTAAATAGACAATAGATTAGATGATAATATAAACATTTTAGATTTAAAAGAATTTGGTACTAATATACGAGAGTAGTCTATTCATTTCAGCTAATGGTACCGTGTTGGAAAATACATATGTGCCTATAGAAATAGAGGTAGTGTAGTAACAAACAAAAATCTAAAATTTCGTATACTAACGTATTAAACGATAACATATATCAAGATTAGGATAATTAGGATGTATCCAATACATCAAAATGGTATAGTTGTACATATTTATTTGGTCAGCACATACACATATATATGGGTATTAGTAGATAGGAAATTCTGGAAATTTAAGTAGTTCGAAAATAAATTAGAAAGTTCACTACGCTAGTATCTTGTAATCATCTAGTTATATATAATCTATATGATTAGGATGTCAATCTTATTAATGTTGATACATGATGTAAGTCAAGCTATTATAAATAGTCATATCTTAATAATTCTAATTTTGGGACACATAAACACTTTTAGACCTGAAATAGAGGAAATAACTATATACTTGAGTATGAAACCTAGATGAAAATATAGAAATCATAATGAAGGATAGGATATGAAATAGTAATCCAATATGAAAAAAAAAACTAATCATAAATAAGACAAATTAAACAACATTAATTTTAAGTCAAATGGTGACAAGATTGTTATTCTTTGTAGCTACCTCTTCGTAAATTCTTGGAGACACATTATGATTATGCAATCCTTGGAGCCCTGAATAATTGAGGTACTAGATTCTCCATTTTTATATTTAGTTGTTCATTTCCCTCTTGAATGCCTTATACATTGTTTAGTGGTGAACCCTATACTTGTTTAAGCCTTTCCTACCTCTTTGAAAGTTCACCACCTCAGATTGATTATTGTTTGAATGCATTGAATATTATAATAGCACTTGAATTGATCTATTTGGAGTTTTGACTCCCTGGACATTGGTCCCTTTGGGCTTTGGCCCCTTAGAGCTTTGGCTCACTTGAGGTAGGGTACGTCCCGCCGCCATGTGCACAGGTGTACTGGATTAGTTGTCCCCCAGTCGACTGGTTAACAAAGCAATTAGGCTCAATGTTGTTCTTTCATAGATGATTGAACATAAGGCATTGTCGCCCTTGAAGGAAATGACATGATAGTGCTCAACCTTAATATTCAAAGTTGATCATTGCAAATATTTTGATAATTTGATATCTTGAACTATCTTGAATAGCCTTGTGAAATTTGATCTTGAAATACAAACATTGAAGTATTGTTATTTTTTATTTGGCAAATTTAGTCCACCAAATGTTCCTTACCTAGATTTGATATTATCCTGAATTATACTTAGAACATATATTTTGCAAATAGCTCGATATAAGAATTTAGTACCAGCTTTGCTGACCCTTATTTTCCCTTCAATGGGGTCCATGTGTGGTTTCGTTCCCTTTGGGAACTCATGGGCAGGTGATAGATGGAAGAGCTTGAAGAGACATGCACTGGGTAGTCCTCCGTTGAAGACTAGATAGGAATAAATTTTATTTCTTAAATTTGTAATCATATTTGTAACCTTCTGTGAATTTGATGTACAAGCATGAATGTAACAAAGATTGTTTATGTTTTTTATATTATTTTGTAAATATTCGACCGTAAAGATCGAGTCTTTACACAAGACCTTCGCAAGATGCACCAATCTTTGTCTCGGCTTCATTATGCCTTCGTAGAGGCCTATACATAGTCGATTGGGTATTATCACAATTTGTATTTGTTTCCCCAACTTTCATCTCTTGGTATAATGAATCTGGTGCAATGAATTACTTTAGTGTTCTAGTCATTGATTTAAATTTATTTTTCCTAGTTAGCCTTCATTGAGTTGCCAAAAGTATTTGTGGTCTTGGTTTTTTGTTTGGTTGTTAGGTATGGGGAAGCTGCTCAACCTACTCCTTGCCAGCTTTTGTGGCAGGTGCACTACCCACCTTGGATTGGCTTGGAATCATTCCTTGAGCTCTCTAATTCTGTTGCATCGTTAAGAACTAGTCAAAAAAAAAATTTGGCCCTTTGGTTGATGAATCTACAAATTTTATTATGGGCATCAATGCCTCGATCTTCTGTATTCAATGTTCTTCGTATTTCATTTTACAAAGAAGATGAATTATTTTATGGATACACACTAGTGTTGTTTCACAATGTGTCATGCTCATAATGGGCTTTATGGTCTTTTTGCCTCAGGTTTCAATGTTTAATCGTGTGAGATTTGATGCAACAATCTTACCAACATGCTTGTCACACACGCATAGTAGAAACATGTGATGTAGGTGTATTTATGGTATTTGACAATGATTTTGTTTATTTAGTAAACCATTATATCTTATAAAATTTGTAGTAATTCCTTGGAATGAAAAAACAATTAGACATATTTAATATCAAAAAATTAAGACTTATTGTTTGGTATAGCATTTGTGACCTAAATCCAATTAATTAAATTTGACTTTGATGGATTTTCCTAATTATATGTATTGTATTAAAAATCACGTCTAGTGATTTATAAGTCAGAAATTAATAATTAAATATGTTTTGAAATCAAGAAATCATAATTTATCTGATTATGTAGTTTTCACAATCTAAATTGGTAATGATAAAAAGGATAATTTTGAGGATGTTGTTTATGGGAGCCTAAACCCTAATTCATCTAATTTTTTAATAGGTTGCTTTTGGCTTTGGTTTGGATCTAGGGTTTGACCCTAACTTGTTGAAAACATCTTTGAGGTATGTTGCATCCCCTCAATTATATGTTGGATAACTATTCATATTCTCTCTCTCTCTTTCTTTGAGTTGATTGTGGCATATGGCTTTATTTGTCACTAGATTATACATGTTTGAACGGATTGGGTCCAATGCCTTGAAATTTATCTTATGGACTATTGATAATGAAATTTAATCTACTTCATTTAATCTTGTTGATACTTATTCAGTTTAAAACCTTTATTGCATTATTTTATCTTATTGTTCCATTGCAAACCCTAAATTGATAAAGTGCTTGGACTGAACTTATCTTGCCTCTCTATTATATGCATGTTCGGTTGTTGAGACTATTATTATCTATCAGTTGGTACATTATGGGTTTTGACCCCACTATACAACTTTTCCTATATATGGATTTTGGTGCTCTCACCTAAGTCCCATGGTCTCTGACCAGATATATGTACCATTACATAGAGGATTGTGGGTGCTCTCACCTCCTTCTTAGACACAAAATGTAGAAGTGTTACAATCCTACTTTTAGATGTCATAGTCTAATACTTAATCCACATGCAAAGATTTATTTATTTATTTCTCTATATTTTTATATTTAAACACAAAAAAAGTTAATTGTAAGCTTTATTTACTCTTAATATTTTATTTTTGTATTATTATATGAATATTTCTTTTGACATTTAATTGGATGATTCTTTCTCTCTTTTGTTTGGGAAGCCTTGTTATATTATTTGTTGTTCCTTTTCCCTGATATTCTCCAATCAGTATTACATTCACATATCGACTTTTATGCTGACAACATCCACTTTGTCTTCTCTTGTGGGGGTATGCTTCCAACCCCTAATTGGAGAGTAAGGAGGCGTGGACCAAACTTGACCAGGACTTATCTATAAGAGTAGTTGATCTTTCTTGGGAGATAGATTGAAGTAGTTGATTCACCTCTACGGTTTATTACCTATAGTTTTCTTTTATATACACATTGTATGGTGAAGAAAAATGTTAGGTGTAGATATTGTGATAGTTATATTTTTTTTTGCTGCTACACTTTATGGTGAATGGTACAATACACACTTGGATTTTAGTATACTACCCTTTACGAAAAATTCTTATCCAGTTTGGCATTGGATGGTTTTCTATATATTCCTGTGAGTAAGTGAGTGTCTCCCCTATTGGGTCTCACTCCTTAAAATTATAGTTCTATTGGAGAAAAGTGTTAAGAACCTAAATTTTGTAATATTTATGTTTGTTGGGGTAAAAGGGAACAAGACTATTTGACTTATGTGTTATATTGACATTCTAGTGTGATCTTTACATTTATAAGATTATAGAACATCAACACAAAAGGAAACCCTAGAACAGAGCGACATAC
Organism: Alisma plantago-aquatica; assembly: GCA_963693085.1. Lineage (NCBI taxonomy): Eukaryota > Viridiplantae > Streptophyta > Magnoliopsida > Alismatales > Alismataceae > Alisma > Alisma plantago-aquatica. The sequence continues at coordinate 943,428,959 of OY856412.1, read as the reverse complement.
ATTAGATATTCAGGGCTATTATAGAAATTTTTCTTTTTTAAAAAACTTAATCATCATCAATAATATCCAATGTTGAGAAAATGTATCCATAATAAAATTGAAATCATAGAAGTTTGAATTATTAAACATAGATCATGTGAAGATGATGAAGTGTTATATTTGTCGATTTTTGAATCTTCATTGTTTCTCAAGATCTCATATTTAGTTGAGGGAGCTAAGAGTTGTATAGTGTCACGGCATGTCATTGTTGTCACTATTTTATTTGCCTCTCTCTCAAACTTTGAGTTGTTTGAACATCCCATGATTATTCTTTCATCAACCATAGGTTGGGATCTGAATTGAGTGGGGTGGCAACTCATCTGCATAACAAGTGAAGGCTTTAGTAGGAGGTCGGTGATGTCCTTTAGTATCAAAGAAGTTCACGTGGAACTCATTGTTATTGATGGTTTTTAGGTTGGTTGTCCATCCTTCTTCAATATCAAGATCCTCTAGCAGCTGAGACCATCCCCATATAGAGAAAATATGGCAGAAGTCATCCCATAAGAAAAGTGTCGAAGCATACTTATTGCAAATGTAGAGGCAGACCCAACCAAGTGCAATGTCTAAGTTACTGTAGTGCAATATAAAGTGAAGAAAATGACATTTCTATACACGGGTATGCACTTTGTAGGTTGTATATAGGTCCTTTTAAGTGTATTAAAGTCGTATTAGTGTGAAACTCATTTGAGGATTGGGTGGGTGTAATAAAGTCATTATAGAATGTTCATGATGCAACATTAGTTTTAAAGTTTTGATTGTAGGGAAGTTACTCTATTATATGAAGTGTGGATTATAGGCTTGATGATCATATCTAGACACTCCATTGTGGTTATTTTGTGGATACAAAATTAAAACTTATACAATTTTTCTTACCATTTCGTTACCTTTTGGTAATATCCCATACCAAGGGAGGGTGAATACTTGAGGTCCTTCCCCTATCAAGTATCCTTGTGGCCTAGTTCCCCTAAATATGTATTCTTGACTTTATAATGCCATTGATTATCCCACCAACCTATTTTGCATCAAAGTAAACAATAATAGGGTTGTACTAAGGTGTATGTGTGTTGTGGTTAAGAAATCAATATTTTTTCTCTTTGGTCTAGAACATAGGAGCAAAGTGGAAGTTATGTCTGGTATTTATAAAGGGGTGTTTCATTTGGATGATATCCATGAACCATAGGTTTCATTCAAAGTATCTTCAATTACGAATATGTTGCCCTTCAAGTTCAATTAATAGTTGAAGAAACATTCTAATTATCACAATGTTGATGACTAATTGAGTATGGTGGTAGCACGATAGGGTCATGCACATAATATTGATTGGATTGAAACTTTTATCGGAATTAACTAACTTGCTATCCAAAATGTACATATAAACTATATTTTAAATATCTACTCTTTCATTATAGGTCTCTAAAATTTTCAAAAAGCAATCACTAGCACTAATTTTTGACTTAGTTGTGTTTCATATAAGAGATAGTTGGGTTGACTATTCTCAAACATCATCGTATGTGTATATAATGTAACTATATATTTCATTTCCACATCTTAAATCTGGCTACATCCAACCAGACAAACCCAACCTCAACACTATAATAATTTTTTGAATGTTTGTCAAACATGATCTATTGTTGTGAAAAGCTAGAATCTAATTCCATAAAATTGATTGAGGAAATATGATCTAAGTTTGTGTCTTTTCTTGTAGACATCCCATAAGTGTGAATGTGAAAAACCATGTGTCTCATACCCGTCCAAAATGGAGCATTCTTAAACCTTCCTCTAAAATGATGATGCATTTGATTTTATAATTTGAAGGTGATCATGAGATTCACATTAATTCTAGTGCCTTAATTTTGGGTGAAACTTGAATTCTTTTGTTCTTATCAGCATCACCTAGGTAGTATGTGTCTTCATCATTTCATATTGACCATTGCCACATTTTGAATAAACTATTTTTAGTGGTAGGCCCCACTATAAAACAATATCAATCTATCTTAGGTTGATTGGAGAACTTTGTGAGAATAGGTGTCATTGTAAGTTCTCTAATGGAAGCCCAATGGCATGGCTTGTGGGGGCATATAAGTTTTAGAATGATTTTTAGGGGTGGAAACTCCTCCATGTGAAGTTGACACATTACTAATGCTCCTTTGTAATCAAAAGATGAGAGTCATGCAAACTAGATTGGAGGTACATCACTGTATCAAGTTATTGGTGGCTCTTGTTAGAAGTAATTGCTCAAAAAGTGGAGATGGATAGAAAGGACTAGAAGGAATGGTCAAGGAGGATAGCAATAATGGTGTCTATAATAGATATGAAACATTGCATTTGAAGAGGGATGTGGGTGAAGAGGTGACTAAATACATATTTTATTCCTCTATTTTTTATTTAATGATAAATTAAAGATTGGTATAATTGAGTGGAAAAAAGGAACAATAGTAAGATTCCTGATAATAACAAATTAAAGAGATATATATTCCATCAATATGTTGCTCATCAATGGACATACTTATAGTTTCCAGCAATAAGGTTAGCATAAAAAATTATGCAATAGATGACATATATTATTGGTTCACGACAAGTTCTTTTCTAACCATATATATCCTTATCTTCATGTGAAAAACATTAATCACACCCTCCAATGTCTATAATTTTAGCTTCTTCATCATCGGACATAAGCTAACTAGAAACCTAGTCCATTGTCATTTAAAGCATGATACCATAATGTACATTCATACATGCCTCAATTATCAATTATATCACTATTGTGGGTGCTATTATCAAATTGTGTAGATGAAAATAGACAAATAAATATGCATAATTTCAAGATAGACATGATGATGACATGTGAATGGCTAAATGACCCATTATACACAATGTGCTTTACATGTTTCTTTTGTTCCAAATGTTGTGAACCGTTTGCAAGGTACCTTTAATTGCATATTCATCAAAATATATGAAAATTTCAAAAAAAAAATCTTTTCTATGACAGGAATCATATTGAGATTACACCCCCACTTTAAGTTTAAGTTAATATCAAATGCTTATCAATCTTGACAAAGAATTATAATTCCATCAACTTCTTGAGGATGAAATAAAATACTATCTACCTAATACATTAAACTATTGTATTAACTATATCTTATTATTCTTGACGCTCACTCTAGGATGATGATTTTATTAATTTCCAAGATTTGTCAAGTAAGCAAGCTATATTCAAAAATTTCATCATCTGCATCACTCTTGCCATCAATGAGAAGCCAAATTTAGTTTCTTCAATTATGTATTTGAGAAAATAGGTCAATTACTTGGGGAATATTCAATAGGTGAAAAGTTAAAGGTTATAAGTTTCTAATAGAGAATACAACCAAAAGACATACCTTTAGAAAGTGTGCATCTCTTGGAAACCAATCACTAACCAATAAGCTTAGATTTCTATTTTGTTAGTCTATAAACATTTAACCAACTAGGGGCCTCGTATGGAAGTAGCTTGATTTAGAATTGATAATGGGAACCCATATTTATAATGGATAGGTTTCAAGATAAAATTCATCCATAAAATAAGCTTTATAGACTCAAATATTCACCTTATATCTATGTAGAGTTGATATTTAGAGCTTGAAAAGAGATGGAAATTAATCCCCATAAAAGAATTCATGTTGATTACATGCATATTTAAGGAAGTTAAGGAGTTTCACTCCTCTCTCCAAGATGCATCTATCATTTAGGAGATGAAGTCTCATGATTTCAACCAACTAGGGTAGAGGTGAAACTAATGGAATACTCTATCAGCTGAAGACTTGGTAGGATAGATGACCAACTATGGTAGAAAATCAACCATAATATATGTCGTGGTTGTTGAAGCAAGGGAAGAAACTTGTGTCTACTATGTTTTTTCTATACACACACACACACACACACACACACACACACACACACACACATATATATATATATATACATACATATATATATATACACATATACATATATAAATACATATATATACATATATAAGGGGAATTATCTCCTCCTCTCCCATGCCCATGACATAGGCTGAATGTTAGGGAGGGTGATAAACCAAGGTGGAAGCTGGGATTCGAACTCGGATCCCTTTTTTAGGGGACATATACACAGACAGATATATATATATATATATATATATATATATATATGTGTGTGTGTGTGTGTGTGTGTGTGTGTGTGTATTTGTGTGTGTACGCATTCGTAAAACATGTGTGTGCCTTGAACATGAGAACTAGAGTTAATTTAATTTAGTTTTAGGTTATAGGCCACATGCATATAATATTTAGATAATATCTTTTTATAAATTTTCCTTCTAAATGATGAAATTATCAAGTAAAACTAATATATATTTTCTCATCAAGGTATTTAACTTTATATTATTTTCCTAAACATGTTTAGATATGAGGATTTGATATTTTTTCAAATTCAAAAAACTCAGAATAACTACAGATGGGGGATGGATAGTGAAGTTCTTCAAAAATGATTTCCATCTAGTAAATGTTTTTTTTCTAGATCTAGTCTTCAATCTGTTAGACATCTGGGTGAAGTGTGTAATAGTAATACTATAGAAGGATTTTGTGTAATTTTAAAGTTGAAGAGTAATTTGTCAATTTGTGTGTAGCTTACCACCCATTATAATGCCTATTCTCTTAAATATATCACCATGCCAAATATGTGGTGATGTGAGGATTTTGAGCCGCATTTATAGGCTAGTTTCATATGTGTTTTATGTGATTATTGATCATTTTCATGGTTAATATTGCATAATTTAGTTCCTTCAGCCTATAATCTCATTATGCATCAAATTTACCTTATTTTATCTCATTTGGTATGAATGATCATATTTATCAAGGTTGATTCGAGTTTATCTTTGATTTTCAGGCAAAATGGATATATACAGCTGTCAATACCATCGACGGCTGTCGATAGTATCGACAGGGCCACAGAGAGGTAGCTGCAAAAGAGCAGAATGAGTCGATACCATCGAACCAGAAGTCGATGGTAGCGAGATAGCTTCAGCGAGTCATATTTCTACAAGTCGATACTATCGACTCTGTCTCAGCAGAATCAGCTTAAGTGTCGGATTCCACAGAAAAGCAACGCCTAATGAGTCGATGCCATCGACCCAGAAGTCGATGGTATTGAAATCATGTCAGAGAAAACCCAGAAAAGTAGATGACTGCCGATATCTGGGTGGGTTGATACCATCGATCTGCGTCGATGGTATCGACTCCGTCAGATCAGGTTAATCTATAGTTCAAGTCTAATCGTACGGTGGTGATGTTTTAGCAGCTAAAAGTGGTGCTTATACCTAAAAACGGTGGCTCTAAGCCATCTATTACGTCATTAACCATGACACAAGTCTCGAGGAGAAGAGAGGAGGAGGAACGGAGCCCGAGCTACACACCGATTGTTCCGGAGGCTGTAGAAGGAGTTTTCCACCACCAAAAGGTTGTAGAACACTCATCCCACACTAAGGAATGCCTGGATCTTCTCTGTTCAGGGGTTACTTCACATCTATCCACGTTTTCTCCATGTTTCCTCTTTCCTTCACCATGTTTTCTACTGAGATGAACATGCGGGGCTAATCCCCTTTGTCTTTAGGACCGGGAGTAGCCCGGGTGATCGTTGTATGACAATTTCAATATAGTTTATCATAATTTGTCTCTAAAATTCGTGGTATGTTATCGTTTTCTCTATTATATCATTGTGCTTAATCACCATAGTGATAATACAATACCTTTAATTTCTTTTGATGAAGAACTAACAGTTGAAAAGAAACAATAATCACATTAATCAATAAATTCCTTAGAAAAGGTGATGTACGATTAATGGTGGAAACCTTTAGACCTAAGATCATGCACCTTATCTAAGGCATAGGTTACTACTGACGTGGAAACAACTTAGGTTAAGGTAGTGAATCGTATCGCGGAAGCGAGCAATTCTAATTCTAGGCCACTACATGAATTAGGAGACATTTCAGGGTAATTGTGTAAAACTTAGTGCAATGAGAACCTGTGGTGAAACCGCAATCCTAAAGATTCCATTGAAACTGATTAAACCAACCATTTAATTGATCGTTCTATTTATTTTGTTTTATTTTTCTTTTTCAAAACAATTCTCAAACTTTTAAGACCAGTTTAGCTGATGGTAAGTAATTAGTAGTAGTCTACCAAGAATTCTGTTTCCCTGAGTTTGACTCGGGCCTCACAAGGCCTATATTATATTGATGTGTGCACTTGTGTTATATGCACGATAAAATCGTGTCAATTTTTTGTCACTGTTGTCGGGAAAACGACAATTGTTGGCACTGCGAGTGCTACAAGAGACCACTCTAGGATATTTTTTTCTTTTCATTTGCAATTTTAATTTTTGAAATTAATCATCTATCTTTCACATTCTACTTTCGTCTAGCATTGTGCTTAATTAAATCCATCTTTTTGTAGGTACTAGTACATGGTGAGCACGCGTAGCATAGACTACGCACGGTCATCATCATAGGTCCCGTCTTCGGGATCAGACAATGAGGAAAACATCCAAAATTAGCTTGAGGACATGGATTCAGATTCTGAACCAGAAGCAATGGCTAAAGAAAAAACAATATGGGAGAAGATCAAGGCTTCTTCCTCTTCTGCGTCAAAGGGGCCTATTAAAAGGCAGGCAATAAACATTCCTACATATAAAATTGATCCGGCGCTGATTAATTTGGTCAAATCTCAAGCATTTCATGGGCTGAAGAATAAAAATCTAGTGGCCCACATATGCACCTTTATGGAGAACTACGACATGATAAAGATTGACAGGTTTCCACAGGAGGCACTTTACCTGAAGTTATTTCCCAGCTCTCTTGCAGGAAATCACGAGAATGGTTGTACAACCTTGTTGATGAAATCATGGAGACTTGGGATCAAATGATTGAGATATTTTTCGAGCGATTTTTCCCACCTGAGAAGACCAATGATCTAGTGAGGAAAATTCACAATTTCAGCCAAAAGGCGGGAGAAACCTATTTCAGAGACGTGGGAATGCTTCCAGATCATGCTGAGGAGGTGCCCACATCATGGGTTGGACAAGGAGAAATAAGTAAAATTTTTCTACTTTGCTCTCAATGAGCATGACAGAAGCAACCTAGATTCAGCAGGCTCAGGTTTCTTTTTAAACAACACAGACACAAGGTGTTGGGAGATCTTGAAGAATATGGCTAAGAAATAGTCCTGGGTGACAGAGATGCACCAGAACAAGTTAGAGATGTAGGAGATGCAAAAGCTATCAAAGAACTTAATGACAAGATGGACTTGATTGCAAAGAGACTTCTAGCCAAAGAAGATGAAGGATCCGATGATGAGGCACAAGTGAAATTCATGCGCCAGCAACTCGGGTACATAAATAATGACTATTCTTGGAGAAAGGACAAAAAAATTTTCATGGAAGGATCCAAATAATTTCCTACAGGATCCTGACACTAAGGCACAGCCCACGGTAGAGGAAAAGAGCAATGAGTTGCTCAATTAGGTAATAAAGTAGAATCAAGAGCTAATGAGCACGTTTGGCCAAAAAATCAAGCAACAAGGAGAATTTATGAACCATTTTGAGCAAACTCTACAAAGTCATGGAGCCCAGATGAGGACTCTTGAGACATCCATAGCACAGATGACAGTTAAAATAACAAGTCTGAAGAAGCCCACAGTGCAAGGTTTTCTAGGAAACACAAATGTTCCAGGAGGGAACCACCATGCCAAAGCCATTCTACTAAGGAGTGGAAAGAAACTTTTAAACCCTAGGGTCGATGAACCAAGCACCCAACAACCAAAAAATCAAGGTGAGACCATAGAGGGTACTGAAGTGGTAGAGACAGTTGAAGATGAAGGAGACAAGGCCATAGATGAAACTATTGTCGAGAAAGAGAAAGATAATATGATGCCATATGTGCCACCACATCAGAGGGCACATATCGTCCCCGTCCCTTACCCCAACAGTCTCAAAGCCAAGAAAGTGGATGCACAGTTCAAGAAATTTCTGGACAGTTTTAGAAAACTTTTTGTTAATATTTCTTAATTGGAGGTGATTGAGAAGATACCCTCGTATGGTAAATTTTTGAAAGACATAATTACTAAGAAGAGGAAGATACCTGGTACTGAGGTGGTAGTGCTTAAGGAGTAGGTTAGCGCCTTCATTCTGGGTAAGTTGCCACTGAAGAGACAAGACACGGACTGCTTCAACATATCCTGCTATATTGGAAAATTAAAATTTGGTGAGGCACTATGTGATTCCAGGGCAAGTATCAACTTGATGCCCCTCTCCACATTCAAAAAGTTTGGGCTTAAAAAAATCTTGACAGAGCAATATGACAATTCAATTGGCAGACAATTCTTTGGTGACGCTGCATGGTATTTGCGAGGATGTCCTAGTAAAGGTTGATAGGATTGTGTTCCCAGCTGACTTTGTCATTATGGAGATGCAAGATGAATGAGGGAATGAGTTACTGTTGGGAAGACCCTTTCAAGCCACTATCGACATGATACTGGAGATGGGTAGAGGCCGGTTAACAATGGGTATAGCCGATGACAGATTTGAAATACTCATGTCGTCAAATCCAAAGAAATCACAAGTAAATGAACAATGTCATTAAATAAAGAACTTTGAGCACAACATCTCCCTTTGTCTAGGGAAGCCATTTCTTGATATGGCCCACGTCATGATGAAAGTAGATAAAGGGCACAATTGTTGTGGACATCATGGAGCAAACAAAGGTAATTTCTCTTGTGAAAGCAGTGGGTTATCCCGATGATGAAGAAGAGGAAGGTACACCGTCTATAGAGGATGAGGCTATAATGATCTCTATGTTTGATTCATACTCACAACTGCCCCTTGAGGCATATATGTTCAACTTAACTGGAGATTGGATGAGAAGCACCTCATTACAAGAATGTGTAAAGATGCTTCAAGTGTTTCCTTACTACTACACCAAGCACTATGAAGATTTGGGACCGCTGCCACCACCGCTTCAATCCTCCTTGGTCATCCCACCTGAGTTGGAACTTAAACTGCTACCCCCCACCTAAAGTATGTTTTCTTGGCAGATAATGAGAAGCTTTCGGTGATCATATCTGCATATCTGAGTGCCGATGAGGAAGCACAGTTGATGATTGTGTTGAAGAACCACTGTGGTGCATTTGGTGGTCCATTTCTGACATCAAGGGGATCTCCCCTACTCTTTTCCAGCACAAAATTCGGCTTGTAGAAGGAGCCAAGCCAATGATTCAGCCATATCATCGACTAAATCCTAGCATGATGGAGGTCGTCAAGAAGGAGGTGATCAAGCTCCTTTCGGTGGGCATCATCTATGCCATTTCATACTCGACATGGGTAAGCCCCACACAAGTAGTCCATAAAAAGGGGGGAATCACTATTACTCAAAATTTGTTGAATGAACCTGTCACCACCCGATTGGTAACTGGGTGGCATGTTTGCATCGATTACCTCCGCTTGAATTCCGCTACCCTAAAAGATCACTTTCCTTTTCCATTTATTGATCAGATTTTAGAGCGACTCGCTGGCCGCTCTCATTTTTTTTGGATAGCTATTATGGTTATAATTAGATTTCCATGGATCCTAAGGATCAAGAGAAGTCCACCTTCACTTGTCCTTATAGAACCTTTGCTTATTGCTGAATGTTGTTTGGTTTGTGCAATGTACCAGCCACTTTTCATCACTGCATGCTTGCTATTTTCTCAGATATGGTGGAGCGCTTCTTGGAGGTTTTTATGGATGACTTTTCCGTCTATGGTACGTCATTTGAAGAATGTTTGCAGAATCTTTATAAGGTGTTACAGAGATGTGAGGACACACATTTGGTCCTCAATTGGGAAAAGTGCCATATGATGGTAAATGAAGGCATAATGCTAGGACACAAGGTGTTCAACAAAGGACTGGAGGTGGATCCAGTAAAGATTGAGGTTATTTCCAAACTACCTCCACCGAATACGGTGAAAGGGGTGCAGAGTTTCCTTGGTCACGCGGGGTTTTATCGCCAGTTTATCAAGGACTTTTTGAAAATAGCTAAGCCGCTATTTGAACTGCTTGAGAAAGATGCAATTTTTTATTTTAATGATAAATGTATGAATGCTTTTGAGGTACTTGAGGAAAAATTAATTTTTGCATCGGTTGTTCAAACATCGAATTGGACTAAGCCATTCGAGCTTATGTGTGACGCATCATATTTTTCCGTCGGGGCTGTTCTTGGGCAGCGTCTTGAGAACAAACCTACAATAATTTTTTATGCATCTAAAACTTTAAATGATGCACAACTCCATTACACCACTACTGAGAAAGAACTACTTGTCGTGGTTTTCTCTTTCGAAAAATTTAGGTAATATCTAGTGGGTTCTAAGGTTGTGGTGTCGACTGATCATGCCTCCATAAAATACCTAATGGAGAAAAAAGATGCAAAACCTAGATTGATTAGGTGGATTTTATTGTTGCAAGAATTCGACATTGAAATTAAAGATAAGGTAGGTATTGAGAATGTGGTTGCGGACCACTTATCTCGGTTAGAGCGGGTTGATGAAAAGGATACCGACATACCCATTACTGAGACGTTTTCAGATGAGCAAATTCTTTCAGTTCAATCGACAGATCCTTGGTTTTCACATATTGTCAATTAACTTGCCTGTAAAGAAATCCCGGATGATTGAACCTATCAAGAGAAAAAAAGGGTTTTCCACTCTTTGAGATATTATTTTTGGAATTACTCGATTTTGTTGAGACAATGCAGGGATGGAATCTTATGCAGGTGTGTACTGGAGTATGAATATGAGAGTGTGCTTAGTCATTGTCATACACTACCTACCAGCGGTCATCATGCAAGTGCAAGGACGGCAACTAAGGTGCTAGAGAGTGGCCTTTACTAGCCTACACTTTTCAGGGATGCCTATGACTATGTGAGACGATGTGATTCCTGTCAAAGGGTAGGTAATATATCAAAATGGCAAGAGATGCCCCTCACGGTATTCCAAGTAGTTGAGGTGTTCGATCTGTGGGGTATTTATTTCATGAGACCATTTGTGTCCTCTAACTCCAATTTGTATATCTTACTTGTTGTTTATTATGTATCGAAGTGGGTAGAGGCAATACCCACAAGGACTAATGATTCTGCGGTAGTGTGTAGGTTTGTAAAAGATCTTATTTTTTGCAGGTTTGGCGCGCCATGGATGATCATCAGTGATGGTGGCACCCACTTCACAAATCGAAAATTCACTGCATTACTGAGTAAATACGGGGTCAAGCACAATGTAGGCATCCGGTATCACCTGCAAACACAAGGCCAGGTGGAAGTGTCAAATAGAGAAATTAAGAAGATCCTAGAGCGCACTGTGGCCTCATCAAGAAAGAATTGGAGTGCGTTGTTACCGGATGCATTATGGGCATACACGACTGCATTCAAAACACCTATAGGCACTACGCCTTTTAGGTTGGTGTGCGACCGGGCATGCCATTTGCCAGTAGAATTGGGGCACAAAGCGCATTGGGCGCTAAGGAAGTTGAATTTGAGCATGGATGAGGCTAGGAGAAAGAGAATGTTAGATCTCAATGAGCTAGATGAGCTAAGAATGAATGCCTATGAGAACTCAAGGATTTATAAAGAGTGCACAAAGCAAATCCACGATCGCCATATCCAACTGCAGATGTTCAAAAAGGGTGAGATGGTACTTTTGTTCAATTCAAGGTTAAATTTGCACCCTGGAAAATTGCGATCACACTGGAGTGGACTGTTTATAGTAGAGGAGGTGCGACCCCATGGTGCTATCATGGTTAAGGATGGTGACAGAACGTTCTTAGTGAACGGCCAAAGATTGAAGCACTATTATGGGAAGGATTATACAAGAAAGGTGCATGAGGTTAAACTCATGGCACTTAAGGAAGAATGATGAGCTTTATTACATCTAGCCTAAGACATTAAAGTAGGGTGCTTGTTGGGAGGCAACCCAACCATTGGTAATTGCATTTTTATTTAGTTGATTTTTTGCATTTTTTAAAGTAGTTTTCATTAATTTCATTTTTTTAGTTTAAAAATGATGCCCTGATATGTGTGTTAAGTGTGCAGGACTGTTTGGGTGTCGATGGTAGCGACCAGGGTGCAGAACGGGAGCTATAGAAAATTTTCTATGTCAATACTATCGACGGCCTCTTTGATAGTATCGACCACCCATTAGGTTGATCGACAAAATTTTCTAGAGCAAGTTGATAGCATTGACCCCATGGTCGATGCTCGCGAGATCCTTGAAGATTTTTAGAAATTTTGGTAGCAGAGATATCGATACCATCGACAGCCATGTCGATGGTATCGACACAGCTTCAGGGGAATCCACCACCAAGGCCTCACGAGGACAAGGATTGGCAACAGAATTCGATGCCATCAACATCTCGTCGATGGTATCGACACGACACGTCAGCGATCCGCGAGATGCCATCAACTAAGCATGCCAAACCTGGAGGTCAATCCGTGGGATGGGTCGATACCATCGACCCGTGTCGATAGTATCGACACATCATCGATCTAGGCCCCCACATCCAGCAATCGACGACCGTCGATGCCAGTGAAGGGACAGATGTGCTACATGTGTCGATACCATCGACACCCTGTTGATGGTATCGATGGGGCACCAGGGGCGCCGACCTCAGCTATAAAAGGAGGGGTTCTATTTCATTTTTCTTCACACCTTCAGAGCAGTCTTCCTCAACCTTGGCATTATTATTTGACAAACAGACGGAGACCTTCACTGAGCATCCGACGAGCTACACATCTTCCTCGAGTTCGTCATCAACTACGGAGATCATCTTCTCTTACCTTCACCGAGCTCCTTTTCTCGATCTCTTCTTTTCATCATGGTGAGGCTTGGAGTGTCATCTTCCTCGTGCGCTTCTCTAATGGAGATCGACACATTGGTACCACCACCGTCAGGCTCCATTCCCCGTTTGAGAATTGTACATCCTTCGACGGATGTGAAAAAGATCTATGATGAGTTAATGAAGCGGTCAATCGAGCCGACTCATTACATTGATCGAGCCTTGATCCAAGACCTTGGCTTTAAGGACAACCTCAACTATGTCCTCCATGGCCAAGTTGGAAGGATTTTAGAGAGTGAGGAACAAATCCCCTATCATGTTGAGGGCCACCCTTTCTTTGGTGAGTGGCCGACTTACAAGGAACTCATGATGGAGTTCATGGCATCTCTCAACATCTATGTCGTGCCCAATGACCTAATCACCACCGACTGTGAATGGATCAAGGGTTGAGTCTCCTTTCGGCTGTTCAACCGCAGCTACACCATCACGCTCCACCAGTTCAATTCAATTTATAACTGGTGGCCTTCGTCCAAGCAGTACAGACGGCCAGACAATTGAGTCGACTATGACGAGATGTTCTCGCAGTTGGTGACTGCACAGGCAGGCAAGACACTTATCTACCACAATGCAGCCATCGCCGACTTCGAGCACCCGTTCGCGCAGAGTCTTCACTGTATGTTGTGTATTACCATCTTTACTCATGGCGAATTGTCACTGAGCAAGTTCCAGGAGACGGACTTGTTTTTCCTTTACAAGCTGCTGAAGAGGGAAAAACTTAACCGGGCCACGTTTTTCTTGATGCGTGTGCTGGCAGTGAAGCGGAGCACCAGACGAGCCCCTATTAACTTCGGGGGGATTATCATGCCACTAGCCCTCAACCTTGGGCTAGATATGTCCACGCTCCCTCTACTGGTCAGTTGGAACCCTATCAACCTGGCCCATTTCCACCGCTCCAATCTTCTTACGCTCCACGACGATGTGGTAGATGATCATTGCCACATTAACAAGGAGTATCACAAGCATGTACTGCCAGACCCCGTCTTCAACCTCCAGCCAGGCCAGCACTTCCGATGGCCTATCATTGCCATTGAGGACTCGGAGGAGGAAGAAGATGTGGGAGACGACGACGATGAGGGAAACGACGATGAGGAGGAAGAGGAGGCTTTTACACCTCTTCGGTCACGAGTAGCCCCGAGGAAGCGTCCATGCTTCTACCCGAGAGTTGCATCATCTTCCCAGTCACCGTCGCCACCAGAGTCCTCCCATGACGGAGATGACCCCTATTCTATGCAGGGGATGTATACCATGCTCCAGTCTATCCAGGAGTCCCAACAGTTCATGCAGCAGTCCCACCAGACAGGTTTTGTAGGGATCCAAGATACGCAGAATAGGATGTATGAAAATCAGCAGGTGAATTTTGAGAATGAACGCCAGCTATTTGCCAACCAGCAGCAGGTCTACGACCGGTTGGGGAGGATAGAGCAGCAACAACAACCTTTCTACGATCATTACTGGAGCTAAGGCTACTTCGGGGGATATCCACAGCCACCACCCATGCCACCTTATGATCCGAGCTTTCAGGGGCAATATCCAAAATAGAACCCCCATGCCCAGAAGTACCCGCCCTTTCCACCACCACCACAATAGAAGGGCATCAATGTTCCACCTTCTAAGGTTGTTTTTTACTATGAGGCCATAGTTGAATTCAAGCTTAGGGGGGAGATGGAACAGTTTCTATCTTGGTCTTTATTTTTATCTTCTTTTGTTTTAGTATTTTCTAGTTTTTGTTATTTACAACTTTCTAGGATCCACAGTCTATCTGGTGTAATACGTGGATGTCTAATATAAATGCATGTCATCTCTATGTTTGTCATGGAATTGTAAGCTTGCCTTGTTTGAAATTGAGTACATAACTTATGAAAATCATTGGGTAGGTCAACTTTAAAACATATGATCATAACTGTACATCCTGATGGTTCAAGCAATGTGGATAGAATTGGATGTTGAGCCTAAACTGACCAAACGGTAACGAGGCTTTAATTTGAAGTGAGAGAGAGAAACTCGTTGATTGATTGGTACACATGTCAGTAAGGAGGGACATATAATCTTTTCCAATGGTTCTGTCAATTAATCTTGTGATCTATCCACCTCATTTCATTCAAACTCCACCATAAGGACTGGAAGCACATTACAGTTTTTATCTTTTGATTGCATGCCATTTAGATATGATTGCATTATAGCTAGTTTTTACATTAAAAATGATGAAAAATGAAAAGAGATTTGTAAATTAGTCATGCATGCACACATTCTAGAGTGCATGCCATGGTAGTTGCATAATTGCTTTCATATTGTTGCATTTTGCATAATCATGAGCATATAGGACATTATGTGCCTTACTTCTTCTGAAAAATAAGAAATGCGGGGGACTTGTTCTATACTTTTTGAGAAGTAGGTTGTAATGCATCACTGGTAGTAGCTATGTGGAAATAATTCTAAAAAAAACTGAAGTATTATAAATCAAATCTTAGTCAAATTGAAAAAAAAGGACTTGAAAGAAAAAATAATAAAGTGAAAACAAAGGGAGAAAATAACTTGTTACACCTGCATAATAGGAAGAATAAGCACATGATGTAGTTTTGTAGACATTCCATCTCACATGGAGACGGAATAGTAGAGCATGCATCATTCCACCTAAAAAGTAGGAAGTAGGTCATTTCCATACGCATATGCATTATTTAGGTCATTTTTATTGTTTATTGCATGATAAACTGCATTGTGCTTCTTTTTCTTCCACGGTCACCTATTTCGTCCACCCGTTGCTCAAAATGGTAGGCCACCCATGATTATCTCCTCATTCGTGTATATCAGGAGATCTGCTTCCATGTAGATGGTAGTTAGGATATGAGCAATGTAGATAGGAGATCACAACATGCACCAAGCCTGAACCAGAGGAATTTATTATATGAACTGCCTTATTTGATAGTGTTTGTTGGTCTTGGGGTGGGCATCTCTCATGGATGATAATTTTCACCTTTAGGGTAGTTATCATTCTATGGTCAGTAAGGGTCGGGATGTGCATGCCAGGTGGGAATCATACAGTGATGTCGTTTATGTGAATATGTTCTTTAGTTGACCCTCGCAATTATATTATGTAGTTTGTTGCTCTAGGACGAGCAAAGATCTAGCTTTGAGAAGTTTGATGCGAGGATTTTGAGTCACTTTTATAGGCTAGTTTCATATGTGTTTTATGCAATTATTGGTCATTTTCATGGTTAATATTGCATGATTCAGTTCCTTCAGCCTATAATCTCATTATGCATCAAATTTACCTTATTTTATCTCATTTGGTATGAATGATCATATTTATCAAAGTTGATTTGAGATTATCTTTGATTTTCAGGCAAAACGGATATATACAACTGTCGATACCATCGACGGATGTTGATAGTATCGACAGGGCCACAGAGAGGTAGCCGTAAAAGAGCAGAATGAGTCGATACCATCGACCCAGAAGTCGATGGTAGCGAGATAGCTTCAGCGAGTCAGATTTCTACAAGTCGATACAATCGACTAAATAGTCGATACTCTCGACTCCGTCTCAGAAGAATCAGCTTAAGTGCCGGATTCCACAGAAAAGCGACACCTAATGAGTTGATACCATCGACCCTCGATGGTATCGAACTCATGTCAGAGCAAACCCAAAAAAGTAGAGGACCTCTGGTATCCGGGTGGGTCGATACCATTGCTCACGTCGATGGTATCGACGCTGTCAGATCAGGTTAATCTACAGCTCGAGTCTAATCGTACGGTGGTGATGTTTTGGAGGCTAAAAGTGGTGCTTATACCTAAAAATGGTGGCTATAAGCCATCTATTACATCATTATCCGCGACACAAGTCTCGAGGAGAAGAGAAGAGGAAGAACAGAGCCAGAGCTACGCATCGATTGTTTCAGAGGCCGTAGAAGGAGTTTTCCACCACCGAAAGGTTGTAGAACGCTCATCCCACGTCAAGGAACGCCTGGATCTTCTCCGTTCAGGGGTTACTTCACATCTATCCACGTTTTCTCCATGTTTCCTCTTTCCTTCACCATATTTTCTACTGAGATGAACATGCGGGGCTAATCCACTTTGTCTTTAGGACCGGGAGTAGCCCGGGTGATCGTTGTATGATAATTTCAACATAGTTTATCATAATTTGTCTCTAAAATTCATGGTATGTTATCGTTTTCTCTATTATATCATTGTGCTTGATCACCATAGTGATAATCCAATACCTTTAATTGCTTTTGACGAAGAATTAATGGTTGGAAAGAAAGGATAATCACATTAATCAATAAATTCCTTGGAAAAGGTGATGTACAATTAATGGTGGAAACCTTTAGACCTAAATTTCATGCACCTTATCTAAGGCATAGGTTACTACTGATGTGGAACCAACTTAGGTTAAGGTAGTGAATTGTATCGCGGAAGTGAGAAATTCTAATTCCAGGCCACTACCCGAATTAGGAGACATTTCATGGTAATTGTGTAAAACTTAGTGCAATGAGAACCCGCGGTGAAACCGAAATCCTAAAGATTCCATTGAAATTGATTAAACCAACCATTTAATCGATCATTCTATTTTCTTTTGTTTTATTTTTCTTTTTCAAAATAATTCCCAAACTTTTAAAACCAGTTTAGCTGATCGTAAGTAGTTAGTAGTAGTCTGTCGAGAATTCCATTTCCCTGAGTTTGACTCGGGCCTCACAAGGCCTATATTACATTGACGCGTGCACTTGCGTTATACGCACGGTAAAATCGTGTCATGTGGGTAGCACAAATGGGCATGCATCTAGTACTGCTATCAATACATGTAGTAGTACCATGGTCAGAAGATCAATGTCAGATGGTACATTGAGTGTATCCTATCTAGGAGGTAATTGTTAAAGTGATTCATGTTAGATGCTCAAGGGAAGCACCATTATTCAATGTGTAAAGTAGATGAGACATGGAAATGAAATTTGATCTAGGAATGGTGATAATTTGTAGAAGGGAACCTACAACATGAATCATGTCCATCATTTTAATTGACAAATATAGGTTGTTGCAAGCTAGGGAAATGAGGATGCTAGGAATGGGGGGAACCCATTCCATTCTCACGACATTGACAAAACTCTAGATATTCTCAATCAAGACTTGAAAAGTTAAAGAAGATGTTGGCTTCGAAGTCATGGAAAAGATTGGGGGTGACAGAGAAATGGAAGGTGTTGTATATCATTGATAAAGATTTGGGATATGGAAATTATGTTGTCTCTATGTATATAATATATATAGGGTGTACGGGGACTTGTATTGTGTTGTATAGATTGTTGAGAAAGTGAGTGGTATTTTGTAGGGATTGGATAAAGTCAAGGTTATCTGTGTTGGTTTTCCTTTATGAAACTATGCAAGGTTACAAAAGAAGTAACAAGGGATGGTGATTTTGTAAAGTTCTTTGAGTATATATGTAGATAGTGTTTTTGGAGAGTTGAACTGTTGGACAGCTTTGAGATATTTTTGCACATATTATGATTACAAAAATAGTTCTTTTGGATGGAAAGGTCATGATGAGAATCTAATTTTTGTGATATTTGTCTCTATTGGGGTGAAAGGGAAGGAAACCAATTGACTTGATTGTTATATTGGCTTTGGGGACATACTTTAGAATAATGATCTAGTCTCCTACATCTTAAGAAAAACTTAGGTCGTTTACAACCAAAATGTTTTCGACCAAGTTTGTTACATCTACTACATCTAGTAAGATGTTCAGAGCTATTACACAAATGTTTCTTTTTGTAGAACCCCAATCATTGTTAAGAGTATCAAATGTTGAGTGACCATTATTGATAACAAAATGAAGGTTTATGTAGTCTGATTAGTCAAATCCTATAACATTAGAAGATGATGAAGTGCATATTCATCATCTTTTAAATCTCCATTGTTGCTTGAAGGTGTTGGTATGTATGCCCTGAGAGCCAATCATGGGATGAATGGAGGGATACATTAAGATTGATTTGATAAACATCAAAGGCAAGCTTCCAATTCCTTCTGGTTCAATCATATGAGATAATGATAGAACAGATTGAATGTCTAGAGAATGACAGTACTCAATGACGTATGCTTTCAGGTTCAGGACCTAAACGATGAGATCATATAGATGCTAAGAGATTGTACATTCTTATTATGTCCCTAGTCTAATGTCATTGTGGAAGGTAAATAGACAAAAATGACACACAAGACTAGATTGTGGTGTTGGTTGACAAAAAAATCTCATTAGTCATGATATGGAGATATCAAACCAAACACATAGGTACTTTTTAGAGAACAAGTGTACCGGACAGACCCACCGTGAGTTTGACACATGGAACCATGACATGGTAGTCACAGTCAGTTCTCACAGTGATGGTGGTGAATGTGATTCTTTGACCTAAAATCACTACACTTAACACATGTCGTTGGGTACACTTTGACATCATCAAACGCAGTCCTGAAACATGGGTTTTTATAAAGGTGATGATTGGGTGGCTTTGACACATGGGGCTTTTGAGGGGTGAGTGATAGATATGGGATTTGTCCCTCATGAGGGAGTTTGATATCCATGGCCACTTGATGAGTAGGTTTGAGATAGGCATGTGCATGCATATGTGAATCCGTACGTGATATTGATGTCATACATATCTCCTCCAATCTACTCTGAGATCAAGAAAGTGAATGAATGTTGAAAGGATGATTGTTCCATGCCTTGAGTTCATTCAAGACATCAGTGACAAAGGAATTATACATTCCCTATAACACCATTCACAGATTGTAGGATTGAAAGTTGTTCTCCAACTTTCCTTTTCACTTGGGTAGCACTGATGTGCGACTAGGCACCGCTCTTTGCTTGTGAAGTCATAAGTGTTATGGACTTTCACTGCCAACGTGAAATGGGCCTGCAAGGTCACACACATAGGATTTAACCTGGAAAAGGAGTTTGTCCACAAATGATGTTTAGATTGATTACTACGGAGTTTAGTAGTTCAATTAAACACCCAGTTGATTGATAGCTCAAAATCATAGTGTTTAAGGTGTTGGACGAATTGATTAGAGTATTAGATTGATTGAAACTACAATTGACTAATTTTACATAGTCTGCACTCCCAACCGATCGGCTCATGTGATGAACCGATCGACTCAGTTTGATGAACCGATCAGCTCAAGTGCTGAATTGATTGGCTCATGTGTCAATGAAATGATCGACTCAATTGTTGAACTGGTTGATTCATGTGACCAACTGAGATCATTTGGAAAGTCAACATACTCTTTTTGCAAATACAATTTGTTTCACTTGTACAAATTCGATTTGGACAAGGATTAATATTTGATTATTTGGAAACAAATATGAAAGTCAATTTGAGTTGGACCAGGACCACGAACCGATCGGTTCAGAAGTGAATCGATCATCTCAGGTGTCCCAACCGATCGGTTTAGGTGTGAACCTATCGGCTCAGGTCCCCAACCGACCATTTCATGCTTGAAACGATCAGTTCAGGTGACACAGTTGGTTGTTTTGTGGAAAATCTCAAACCCTTCTACTCCTACTTTAATCCCGCATTGCCCGGGGTAGAGAACCCTATCCCATGACCCTCCTATATATAGGGGTATTTGGGGCTTCTCAGGAACAACAACTCAGAACACCAGTTGCTCTACAAAGTTGTCGTTCTCTTTGGTTGTGGTAACTGAGAGAGCCCGAGTAAGTGCTACCCGATAAGGGAGGCACAACAAGGGAAAGACAATTATAGAAAGGCAACTAGTTGCAGGAGAGTGTGTCGGTGACTAGTACACTGATAGGAGGGTGTGACTCCTTCTGATTCCTTATGGGACAAGGAGATCGGAGTTCCAGGTGGTCCGTGTAGACTACTTTAGAGGTGGGAGACTTATGCCGCTCAGAGGACAGTTGTCAATCCTGACAGTCCCGGTGAGATCAGGAGCTACACAGACACCGTCCAAGACCGGAGGTGAAGACCGCGCAAGCCGTGAGGTAACATCCCCGAGAAAGCCTCGGGACAAGGTATGTCTCCACAAA
Organism: Alisma plantago-aquatica; assembly: GCA_963693085.1. NCBI lineage: Eukaryota > Viridiplantae > Streptophyta > Magnoliopsida > Alismatales > Alismataceae > Alisma > Alisma plantago-aquatica. The sequence goes on along the minus strand of OY856412.1, from coordinate 943,407,967 downwards.
CCATCCTTCCTATTATATAGACGTTGACGTGATTCCTTTTGACAGGGTTTGAGAGAAGAATTTTTTTTTCACTGCCTTCTCTGTCTCCCCTAAAACCCAACAGTCGTATCAGAGCCACGTCAACTACTCTATACTTTAGGATTATCGATGTGATTGATTTTGGTTTGTCACCTTTATTTATTGCATACAATGTGAATAAATTTGGCTTTATGTATGTCCAATCCTAAATCCACAAATCCCAATATACATATATGATATGTAATATGAATGCACTCAATACGCGTCACCCTTAAACGAGTTTTGTGGTGAATGTATAGCGTGGTTATGGCCAATAAACCCTATGCATGTGTGCTTGGTTGAATGTGGTTGCTTGCATCTCGGTCGGCAGACCGATTCCCTCCCTCCTTTTCTTGATGTAACTCGAGATTTATTTCCTACCTTTGCTCCCCCTGAATGTAACTCGGGGTTTCCCAATACAAATGTAAATAGGATAGACCTTCTATTTCCTATTATGTCAAAGAATGACGGACAACCTGATGACAACTGAGATGATTGGTTCAAGGCGTGAACCGATCGGTTGGCATTCTAGACGACCGGTTCGCAGAGCGAGATGAGCGGGTGGCGGCCATGAGGAGATGCACAACGACCAGACGAACCGATCGGTGGGAGGAGTCAATCGATCGGCTGGTGGCACCCAACCGACCGGCCTGATGGCGAGCTGATCAATCATGGAGATGAGTTGATCAAACCCAGTAAAGGCAAAGCACAGAGTTCATTTTGTACATGTTGCATGTGATGACCTATATGACTATGATTCCTCTTGGCTCGAGGAATCACATTAGGATGGCCATAATCATTGCTTTTATCATTTCACATGTTTTTTGTGGGATATAACATGTATATGATATGTACTATGTATTGTGGTGATTTGATATGTATATGTACCTATAAAACCAAATCCCTCATTAAATATTAAAGTTTTAGATGCCTTCCAAATGCGACACATGTGAAAATCTTGATCAGCCAAGTGTGGGCATGCCCTAGCGTGGTGCACTGTCTATCTCGTGGAAGCGTGAAGGATGGATATGTGGGTCTACCCTAGCAGGGTGCATATTCATCGTGTTGGTTTTGAGTCGGACTTAACAAGGTGACCTAGATAGGATCTAGCACCTTGAGGCATGGAGGTGATCATGGCAAGGAGTTGCATATGACATCTTTCAAGATTTTCATATGATGCAATTGGCAAAAGTTGCCTACCTGAAAGATCTAAGTTGTGGGTGACAGCCCTAGCTGGTCCATGACTCAGAGGATTTCAGGATCTTATCCCACTAAAAGATTGTATGCTGCAATCTTCTAAATTGATGGTGAGGGCTATCAATTTGAACAAAAATAGTGGGAGTGATAATTAATTAAAGTCCTAATTATATCGTAAAACCTTTTCAAATCAATCAACTCAAAAAGGATTTTTTGGACTAAATTGCATATACAATAAATGGTTAATAAAAAATAATCACTTTATTTGTGATCGTGTCCTTAAGATGGACAAATTAAATGGGAATAATTCCACATATGGTTAGGACATTGAGAAGTGTTCTCAATCAAAGAGCGAAAGCTCTAAGTCCTAGTTATACCAGAACCAGATGAACTCGATCCCACCACACCAATGGATGAAAGTATGCTTATGGAAGCGTACCAAGGATGCCATTGATGTGGAGTGCTTGATGTTGTGCTCTCTAAACTATGAGTTGCAGACATGTGATGTCTCCAAGACATTGTCCTAGTATGTCATGATAGAAGGAGATCCAGTAAGGTATTCACACACTCAATGTGATTGGGTATGTGGAAAAACCTAACTAAGAAGGATTCCCTCTGAGCCAAGAGTTGGCTACTGGTATGATACTGCAAATGTTGTGAGAATCATACAGTTCATGATGAACTACAACATGAACAACTTTGACAAGCATTAACAGAGTTGTTGGACATGTTGAGGATAGTAGAGGCAAAGATGAAGAAAGACAAACCCTAATCTTTAATGTGATCGATGAAGGGTAAGTCTCAAAGGCAAGGACAAGGGCAAAGCAAAGAAGCGTTCTGATGCTAGCCAACAATCCAAGCCATCTTCAGCCTCGAGGCACAAATGAAGAAGGACAAGCCTAAGTATGTGATGTTGATCAACAGAAAGAAAGGCAAGTCCAAGGGTAAGGGCAAGGGAAAAGCTAAGAAGGGTTCTGATGCTAGCCAGTAGCCCAAGTCGTCTTCAGCCTCAAGGCACATGGGAGGGTAAATGAGGTAATTGCCCTCTATATCTTGAAGAACAAAAGAAGAAGAAGGAGGGGATGGATATCTTCACCTAAGGTATCATGAAATGAACCGCTTCTGAGGTATATGATACCAAGATGGATATCGGACATGTATGATATGTAAGATCTACAAAGAAGTGATGGCCTTTATGAAAGGACCAAGAAAGGAGTACCCATCATTGGAGCAAGTGTTGCTGCCATAGATAGGAGTACCTTTCAATTTATTTCATCCTAAAGGGAACGAAATAGAGTTGAGAACTACTATTACAATTTGCCAATAGAAACACTTTATTGTTGTATCTTGTAGTGACAAGAAGACTATCAATATAGTTGATGTTTCAAGGATATGATCTTTGTGGCAATGCCTTGTTTATCTTGTGGTACTTGGTATGCATAAGATAAAATGATATCTAAAAGTTATTGATAACTCAAACAACAAATTAGCATCATCATGAGAAATTCATTTCTAGTTTCCATATGATGGATAGATATAGACTCTTTTGGTTAAAGAACCAGTAAGAGACATGAATCTCTTGAACATGATAAATCGATCTTCACTAGTGGTAGTGGGAGAATGATTATCCTATTAGGTATAATACATGTGATGTATTTACAAACCTATTGGAGCAAATGATAATACTTCAAATGATATTTATAGAAATAATAATATGAATATCTTGAAGTGTTCAAGAATAACATAGATGAAGTGCGAATTTGGTAAAGTGCTAATTCTTGATGAGATCAATGAATGAAATACTTGAACCAAATGTTTGAGATCCTTATGAGTGATTATGATAGTGTATCATAGTAAGCTCATGATTAAGGCATGGTGATGTCTAAATCACAAGGAGTCATACTCTAAGGAGTTAGAGGATGATTATCAAATAACTAATTTCTTCTTAAATAAAGAATACCCCACACTAATAAAGGACATTAAGAATCACAAGGAGTTATGAGTTCTTATGTCCTTGACAGATACACCTCAATTATCTATGTGATGAGTTGGTCATGTGATGAATCAACTATCTAGATGAATATGAGGAACCAGATTTTGAGTTATGGTTTAAGACCATTACATCCTAAACGACTTCCATGTGAACCATAAGGTATGACCTTGATGGTAGCACCCATTGGGATGAAATCCATAAGTTTGAATGAGTCTTAAGTGTTAAGACACATGGATAACATTTTGAGAAGTATGATGCTTGTTGATTGCAACTTAATGACTAAGAGATTTGGCATACGGATACTAAAATCGCATTCCTATGAGGAATAAGATAAGTATGTGTATGTGACACAACCTATAAGGTTTATGAATCCATTAATGCAAATGAATTATATAAGTTACAATGGACTAATCAATGTGATTGATTGAGTACAAGCAACTCAGAACTGTGATCTTTACTTTGATAATATAGTCAAAGGGTTTGACTGATGTGTCAAAGATAAAGAGAGATCTATGATTCAGTGGGAGCATATTCACATTCTGCATGTCGATGAGGAATGAGATGTTCTAGAATGGAAATCGAAAGTGGAAATTATCTTTAAGGAATATAGAGACATTTCCTATGTGATAGGAATAGAGATCTATAGAGATAGTTCTCGAAAACCTCTTGACCTGAAAAGAGAAAGCATACATTGGAAATCTATACTGAAGGGTTCAATGTGCACAGATTCAGTGGGAGAAAACTTGTCCATGTTACATGGAGTTAGTATCCCAAGGCCAAGTGTACAATACTTATGAAGAATGGAAACACTAAGAATAGATATGGATCTATCATGTATGTAATTATCCCATTATCTTTCATGTATGGACATAGCAAGAATAAAATGCATTCATCGTCTTATGTGTAGGACATGACAATATGATGTGCTCATCCTGATAACTCGTATGTGGGACATGACGAGTGGATGTCTGTCTAGTTCCAGTAAGGGATACTGGAATACCATGAGAACTTGATAAGTACTTGAGAAGTACTAGTTCTATGGAAATAAGGAAGGGTTCACTGTAAAGAGTTACACTGATGCGAACTTCCGAAAAGGACAAAAAATAAATTGCAAAATATATACAGGATATGTAAAAGTGAATGTTTGTTGATAATTGGAAATGTTCCAATAAAGCTATTTAAAAGGAAAAGCTAAGTATATGTGTGTTAGAGAGCAGCAGTGGATACTATATGGATTTGGAAGTTCATGAGATGAACTTATAGTTATTCCGGTCATTGATGACAAGTTTGGAGCGCTTGGTCATGCAATTTGGCTAAAAGTTTGCAAAGGAATACTTGATCACGTATTATGGCAACTCCATCTCATACGTGTGACGTACAACAAAGAGATGAGAGACATGCAGTTAATACCGACTCTAGCAAGGTGTTACCATAAATCACTATGTTAGCACTAGAGCACAGTAACATGTGGGACATGTTTGAAGATCACTATAAATATGATTCAAGGGTAATTGGCTCACAGTGCAAGTGGGAGTATGTTGGTATGTGTGCCCTGAGAGACAATCATGGGATGATTGGTGGGATACATTAAGATTGATTTGATAAACATCAAAGGCAAGCTTCTGGTTCCTTCTGGTTCAATCATATGAGATAATGATAGAATAGATTGAATGTCTAGAGAATGACAGTACTCAATGACATATGGTTTCAGGTTCATGACCTGAACGATGAGATCATATGGATGCTAAGAGTTTGTACATTCTTATTATGTCCCTAGTTGGATGTCATTGTGGAAGGTAGATAGACAGTAATGACACACAAGACTAGATTGTGGTGTTGGTTGTTGACAGAATCTCATTAGTCATGATATGGAGATATCAAACCAAACACATATGTACTTGTTAGAGAACAAGTGTACCGGACAGACCCACCGTGAGTTTGACACATGGAACCATGACATGATACTCATAGTCAGTTCTCACAGTGATGGTGGTGAATGTGATTCTTTGGCCTAAAATCACTACACAACACATGTCGTTGGGTACACTTTGACATCATCAAACGCAGTCTTGAAACATGGGTTGTTATAAAGGTGATGATTGGGTGGCTTTGACACATGGGACTTTTAAGTTGTGAGTGATAGATATGGGATTTGTCCCTCCTGAGGGAGTTTGATATCCATGGCCACTCGATGAGTAGGATTGAGATAGGTATGTGCACACATGTGTGAATCATTATGTGATATTGATGTCATACTTATCTCCTCCAATCTACTCTTAGATCAAGAAAGTGAATGAACGTTCAAAGGATGAATGTTCCATGCCTTGAGTTCATTCGATATATTAATGACAAAGGAATTATACATTTGTTGTAACACCATTCATGGATTGTAGGATTTAAAGTTGTTCTCCAACTTTCCTTTTCACTTGGGTAGCACTGATGTGCGACTGGGCACCGCTCTTTGCTTGTGAAGTCATAAGTGTTATGGACTTTCACTGCCAATGTGAAATGGGCCTGCAGGATCACACACATAGGATTTAACCTGGAAGAGGAGTTTGTCCACAAATGATGTTTAGATTGATTACTAAAGGAGTTTAGTAGTTCAATTAAATGCTTAGTTGATTTATAGCTCAAAATCATAGTGTTCAAGGTGTTGGACCAATTGATTAGAGTATCGAATTGATTGAAACTACAATTGACTGGTTTTGCATAGTCTACACTCCCAACCAATCGGCTCATGTGATGAACTGATCGGCTCAGGTTGATGAGTTGATCGACTCAAGTGGTGAGTCGATCAGATCATGTGTCAATGAAATGATCGGCTCAATTGTTGAACCGGTCGATTCGTGTGACCAACCGAGATCGTTTGGAAAGTCAGAAGACTCTTTTTGCAAATACAATTTGTTTCACTTGTACAAATTTGATTTGGACAAGGATTAATATTTGATTAGTTGGAAACAAATATGAAAGTCAATTTGAGTTGGACCAGGACCACAAACTGATCGGCTCAGGTGTCCCAGCCGATCGGTTCAAGTGTGAACCGATCGGCTCAGGTCCCCAACTGACCGTTTCATGCTTGAAACGATCGGTTCAGGTGATGCAGTTCATTGTTTTGTGGAAAATCTTGAACCCTTCTACTCCTGCTTTAATCCCACATTTCCTAGGGTAGAGAACCCTGTCCCATGACCCTCCTATATATATATGGGTATTGGGGGCTTCTCAGGAACAACAACTCAGAACACTATTTGCTCTGCAAAGTTGTCATTCTCTCTGGTTGTGGTAACCGAGAGAGCCCGAGCAAGTGCTACCTGATAAGCGAGGCACAGCAAGGGAAATACAAATGCAGAAAGGAAACTGGTTGTAGGAGAGTGTGTCGGTGACTAGTACACCGATAGAAGGGTGCGACTCCTTCTGATTCCTTGTGGGATAAGGAGATCGGAGTTCCAGGTGGTCCGTGTGGACTACTTCAGAGGCGGGAGACTTCTTCCGCTCGGAGGACAACTATCAATCCTGACAGTCCCAGTGAGACCAGGAGCTGCAAAAACACCATCCAAGACCGGAGGTGAAGACCGCGCAAGCCGCGAGGTAACATCGCCGAGAAAGCCTCGGGACAAGGTATGTCTCTAAAAACCATCCTTCCTATTGTATAGACGTTGACGCGATTCCTTTTGACTAGGTTCGGGAGAAGAAAATTTTGTTTCCGCTGCCTTCTCTGTCTCCCCTAAAACCCAATAGAAGGTTCATCTTTAGCCTAGGGTGAGATGATATTTGGGTTAGTATCATGTCCATTTCTTACCATCACCTCCATCATCACCTCACCTTGGGCTCAGAGATGTGTGAACATCACATAAGAGTTAATTTATCAATCGTAGGTTTGGCTTTATAGTGAGCAAGGGAACAACTCGGTTGCATAACTAGTGAAGGTTGTGGTTGATGGTTGATGATATCCCTTAACATAAAATAAGTACACAAGGATCTCATTAATATCAATGGGTGGTGTTTTATCGACTTTGCATTATTATCTAATTGCAAGGTCCCTTAGGAGCTTAGACCTTTCCCAGATAGAGGGAAATACAACAAAGGTCATTTTGTAAGAAAATGGCATAAGCATACTTGTTATAGATGTGGAGGCAACCCAACCAGGTCAAATATATGGGATATTGTAGTGCTACACAAAGAGAAGAGGAAGATATTTTGACACATAGTTTCACATTTTGTACATTGTATGTAGATCCCCAAGATTCATCAATGTGTTAGCAATAGAAGGAGAGAAATTGGATGATGGTTGATGTTAGAGGAAGAAGATTGTGAGAAATATGAATAAGTCTTGTTGACAATTTGTTATTTTTTCAAAGCATGAACTATATTTGGTTTGAGAGTGTTGTGGCATGGAAAGGAAAATGACTTAATGTCTTAAGTATTGGCATGTTTCACATGTTCCCATTACTTTTCTTCATCATCCAAATTCTTAATGAATAAATATATGTAAATGTATTGGAACAGAGGGTGTCTTGGGTGTTGCATAATGTATTAATGTCATTTCTTTTATATGGTAGAGATGTATCTGAGAAATAGTGTACATGTCCTTATGTTAGATAGGTAAGAGACAGAGGGGAAGAAAGGAAACAATATGAAGAGAATAGCATAGAAGAAAGGTGTTAGAGAAATGAGGTTATGATTCATGCTTAACCTATTGTGTTTCTTATAGATAACGACCCATAATCTCTTAATCATATAAACAAATGAGTCAAGATTTACTAAACGATACATAAGGAGTTGGAGGATAGGAAGAGACACTAAGTATGTGCATAGTGAACCTTAAGTTTCAAAGGATGATAAAGATGAAATGCAAGAGCACTTTTAGTACCATATGACCTTGTGAAAATGTGATGCTAGAAAGGCACATTAATCAGAAGTGTAACGCACCCATGTCATGAATTATGCTAATAGGAAATTCCATGGAAAATCTAACTTTGAGATTAACAACATGAACTATACAATTTTGCATGGACATGCAAGTTAACTGATGTTGGCAGTAAAATGATATGTCCACTTCTCCCTATTAGGATAGATTTTTGGGTTTAACGCTCCCTTAAGTGCATTAAACTCATATTAGTGTCAATTGTACTTGACACTTGTGTGTGTGTAACAAATCAATTACAAATGTTTCTTGTGGAGGGGTAGGTTTAAAATATTTGTGTGTAAGGAAGCTACTATATTACACCTAGTGTGGAAGCTTGGGCTGATGGTTGTACCAAGAAGCTCCATTGTGGGTTTTTTGTTGGTAAAAAACCACAACGAAGAGGATTTTTTTTAAATTTCGTTACACTTTGGTAATCTTCCATATTAAGGGTGAGTAATATACCTACGGGCTTTCCCCACTATCAAGTACCCTTTTTGTTGGTTCTTCTTAAATGTGTATTTGATAATAGCTAATCCTATTTATTAACGTGTTTGCCTATTTTGCACCAAACAAAACAATAATAAGTTTCTCCTAAGGTGTTTTTGTTGTAGTTAATCTTGCAATGGTTTCTACTATATGCATCTAGAAATTAGGATAAAAGTGGGATCTAGATATGATATTTATAAAGTGACATTACATTTGGATGTTAAACAAGAATTAAAAATATCATTTGAAGCATCCTATACTAGGAATATGTTGCCCTTTAGGTTCCAACAATGGTTGTGGAAACATTTTAATCATCACAATGTTGATGACTAATCTAGTGTGATGATACCAATAATAGGAATGTTCACATACTCCTGTAAGGATTGAAATTATAGATTAGCATAGGGTGAAGACTTCCTATTCAAAATGTGCATGTCATGTTTCTTAATGCTTTAATTTTCATTCTAGATCTCCATAAATTTAAAAAAGAAATTCACCAACATCAATTTGCAACTTAGTTGTGTTGTACATAAAATCTTGTTTGGGTGACTCTCATCAAATTGCATTGCATTAGTATATAACATAATGATACATTGCAAAGTCACACCTTGCAGTTTAGCTACATCAAACTAGATATGTGCAAACTCAACATTGAAGAATTTCATTAAATATTGGCAATGCATGATCAATTTTCATGTTGTGGAAAACTTGTATCTAATTCCATTAGATTTAACTTGTGAAATATTTCGTCAAGTGTAGTCTTTTCTAGTAGGGTTATGAAAATCACTTGTCCATTTCTCTATTTGACTAATTTAGTGATATGTTTAACATGTGTAAAATCCATTGAAGAAAAAGAACAACATTAAGCACCTAATAAAGAGAATTATATGTTATGACTCCACTTATCTTCAACAAGCATACTTATGTATGCAATTAACAATGTTAGTTGAGACTCCACCAAACATCATGAAATATATGGCATCCACTATTGTTTCACTACATTGTCTTTTTTAACCATTATTGACCATCCCTGACCTTTTCCTCATGCAAAAAGCATTAATCATGCCCTCCAATGTCCAGAATTTTAGCTTGTGCAATGTCAGGTGTAAGGTAGTAGAAAGTCTTTCTCATGCCATTTAAAACATGATATGATATATATATATAGACCTCAATTATGCATTATATAACTATTATGGATGCAATTTTCTAGGTGAACATATAAAAAGAAGTATTCTTATACTCAAGATAGATATGATGAACGCATGTGAATGGATCAAATGTCCCATTGTACTCAATGTTCTTCACATGTTTCTTTTGTTCCAAACATTGTGAACCTTTTGCAATCTACCTTTGACCACACCTTCAATCATAAAAATAAATGGGAAAATTCAACAATTTTCCTTTCTGATGATAGGAATCATATTGGGATTGTATCCACATTCAAATTTAGGTTAGATATATAAATTTTATAAATATTAACAAAGAATAAGAAGTCCACCAACGTCTTGACAGGAAAAAAATAAGTAATAGTGCACCTTTCATATTAACCTACCACTCTAGCTATAATTTATTCTCTTTGAGGCACGCTTTAGGATACCATTTCTCTTCAGTTTCATTTGTTTCCATGATCTATCTAGTAAGAAAACCATATTCAACAAATCTATATTCAACACTCTTACCATCAGCAAGATGCTACACACAATTTACATTTTATGTAGTTGAGCAAAGATGTAAATCACTTGGGAAATATCTTCAATCAATGATGAGTCAAAGATTATGAATTTCCTATGTAGAATACAAAACAAAACTTACCTTTTGGAGATCTATTGAAATCCGAACACATATTTCTTTCATATACTTTGTAATTGTTGTCATTTAGCCCACAACCATAATCACCCAACTTCTACTTTTAGAATAACTTGTAGGCGGGATTTTGGGAGGTCACATGTTATCTTTTCCTAAAAATATGGAATTCTCTTTAACAAAATAGATCATATAATTCTTTTAGAAGAATGGAAATTATAAAAAATATTGTTGCAGAAGGTACTTCACATCTCCTCATAGATCATTAGGAACTTATTATTATCTTCATAGTCACTAAAACATGAAATAAGTGGATTGCCCCCCCTTTACATGGTAGATTGTTCTTATGACTCATAAGGTGGTTATATAAAATGTTGGTATAAAATATTTTTCTTGAGTTAAAGGATGCAATCGTCTGAAAGACAATATCATATTTCTTCTCTTGGTCTCAACTGAGTTTTTTAAGGTGACCCAAGAAAATCGTATTTTTTTCTTATGAGACAAGATATGATGTACTAAGACAACAATGAAAAAATCTTTGATAATAGGTTAAATTGTGAAATAAAGAAAGTATTTATTTTTTTCATAGATAGCATGTTCTTATAGTGTGTTAGATACTAGTAAAATATTTATCTATAGAATCAAATAGACACATACCAAACACATAGGGTGTCATAAAATTCTACAAGAAGAGTAGAACATGTCTTTAAGTTTGACACTTTAATTTAGCACTGACCCTTCTAGTGAAACTGACAATACCAAATGAATAAACAATATGAGGTTCTTTTCGTGCAAAGTATAAGAATGTTGCATGCAATATTCATTTATACAGTCATTTAAACATTATTATTACAATTATTTTTGCAAACTCATCCTATGTTAAAAGTATAAATGGATTCTAGGTTGTTCGAGAAGGAAAGCAGTGGAAAAACAAAAATTTCATTCCCATTTTACCCTAGTTGTCGGAGTCATCGTAGATGTAAAATGTTAATGAACAAAAGATATAGAAAGGATAAAGATCATACCTTTGTCCACGCTAGGGGTTCAACAACTAGAAACATCTTTGTAGGTGAAAAGCTCGAACTTTTAGCTCCAAATCCAAATCAGGCACCAAGAAATCTGGATCGTCTATCCCAAAATATGGATTGACCACCCAAGTTGATGCATGGTTGTATTCTTCATAGCACCTTATTGTTATCTTGTGGAACAACTTCTCTAAGTCTTCACATGTGTGCCCCAGCCTCCACTTCATCTGCATGGATCAGGGAAAAAGTGGTGAACCACCTTGTCCACCAAGTTGAAGTGAACTAGGATTTGTCGATGTGCTAGTCATTATAAAACTCTATTTCTTCTCTATATTGGATAGTGGTTCTTAGAAAACCTTTTCTCTCACTAAAAAATATGATGGCTAGCTTGTCTTGAAATTTGTGTATCATGTGTGTATAACTCCAATGGGTTGAACCCCCTTTATATATAAGAGTCATGGGATTGGAATTTCCTAATTTGAATCTCTTTCCTAATCACAATCTCAAAAGTAGTCTTAAAAATAAAAACTTAGACTAGAACTCTGGTCAGTAGACTAGGTCATTCCATTCTATATCTAAATTCCCTATTGAATTCTAGTCGGCCGACTAGGTATCCCAATTGGCCAACAGGGTCAATCCAGATCCAAATATAAATTGGTAATAAAAGTTTCCTTGATGGATTCCAATTTATTGAGTCACTAACTGAGTTGGAGAATTGGTCACTATACAAAGTGAAAGTCAGTCAATCAGATGATAATAAATTGATCCAACCAATTCAATCAACTGAGTGGACATTCCAATCACCCTATTGGGTAGGAAATCATCTTGTTTGAGATTAACAACCATTCTAATCATATATTTAATTATAAACTTCAATTCCCTTATTCATCCTTATGTGTGTGTCATGATAGGTTCCTAATTACATTTGTAGTGATGTTCAAAACCTCACAAGAAAATATTGGTGTCTAGCCATGCATAATTGCCAACCATGTAATAAGAATAAGTTGGAGAACAACTTCAGCCTATAAAGTGATCAATGTTACCATGATCATACAATTTGTTTGTCACGGATATCTAAACTAAAATTGGGGCATGAAATTTCCATCCTCTTATCATTCAATCTATGTTTCTTTAACTTGAGTAGACAATTTAAAAGATTGTCATCTCATTATCATATATTAACTCACATGAGCATGGTCATGTGCTTCCATAGTCTTTCTTATCAAGTGGTTGGAATATTACTTCAAAGGAGGGAAAAATTCCATCGACAACACTCGCAGTATTTCCCATGTGTCATAATGCACCCAATCACTACCTTCTTAGAAACCCTTATTTAGAGAACGTTGGGCTAGTGGTCAATGCACACAGAACAAAATATGATTACTGTGGTGACTTCAGGTCTAAGGATCACAAACAATTCTTTCACATTGAAATATGACCTTGGCATGTCATGACATGACTTTGCCGTGTCATTCTAAAAGTGGATTTGTCTAGTACAACTTGTTCTCTAATAGATACCAATGTATCTCAGCTGAAATAAAATACAATAACTAATGAGGCATAGTCATCAGTCACCATACATGCTAGTCTTGTGTTTTAGTATTATCCTATAATGTCCGCAATGATAACTGACTAGGGACATAACAAGAATGAATACTCTAAGTTTACATATGATCTCATATTCAGGTTAACAACCCAAATCATATGTCATAGAGTCAAAATATTCTTAGGATGTTATTATATTTATTCATTATTCCAATACAAAAACTAACATTATAAGTGGGATTTCCTTTTACTAATAATCAATTCATATACAAAGTATCCTCATTACAATCATCATGTGATGAATTTTAGGGCATACAACCAATAGTCTCCCACTTGCACAAGAGCCAATCACTCACAAATCTAATTCCAAGTGATCTAACATGACCATCATGCTACTTCTATGAAAGTTCTTTCATAAAGGGATCATCAATGTTGTTTTCAGTTGGTACTCTACAAATCTTAACATCTCCTCATTGTACGATCTCTTTTATGATATGGTAACACATGAGTATGTGCTTTGCATGATAATGCGATCTAGGTTTCTTAGCTTTTGCAATGGCTTCAATTCGTCGTAATATAGTCCTACTCCATATTCAAATGTTGGAGCCACCCCAAGTCCACTAATAAACTTCTTGATTTATACTGCTTCTTTTATTGCATTGCATGTGGAAATACACTCAGTCTCTATGGTAGAATCAGTCACTATCTCTTGCTTGGAATTCTTCCAGATTACAACTATGTCATTTAGGAAAAATACAAATCTTGATTGTGATTGATGATCATCTTGTTGGTTTGAAAGCTTGCAGTGGTCTAACCTGTGACAACCTACTCTTGCTCACCGTCATAAATTAGGGATTGATCCTTAGCCCTTCTCAAGTACTTAAGGATGTTCTTTACTACTATCTAGTATCCATCATCAAAATCTGATTGTACCTACTCATCATGCTCAAATCATATGAGACATTTGGGTGTGTACATAACATTACATACACTATAGGCCCAATTTTTGAGTCATATGTAATCTCTCTCATGTGTGCTTTCTCATCCAAAGAGCTGGTGCATTGGTTTTGAGAGACTTGTTTCATGAAATATGGGTAAGTTTCTTCTCTTAGAATCATGCATGCTAAACCTCTTTAGCACTTTTTTAATGTAAGTAAATTGTTCTAGGACAATAAGTCTTCGATATCTCTCTCTATTGATCATGATTTCTAGTTTATAGGATGCTTCACTTAAGTCCTTCAAGGATAAGTATTGCCCAACTAAGATTTAACCAACTATAGAGTAGGTATGTCATTTCCCATCAATAGTATGTCATCACATACAAAATTATAAATACAACTATGCTCCCACTAACCTTCTTGTAAGAATAAGGTTCATCTTCATTTTGTGATGGTCACATCTAAATGAAGATTCCATCTTTTTGATTCTTGCTTAATATATAGGTTCAACTTTTATCTTACAAACTTTATTGGCTTCATGTGGTGTGATAAAACCTCTAGCATGTGTCATGTATACATCCTCTAGAAGATTCCAATTAAGGAAATTAGTTTTAACATTCATTTGCCAAATCTCATAGTCATGATAAGATGCAATGTCAAGCATGCTCCTGATGAATTTAACCATGAAAACTGGTGAAAAAGTTCATCATAGTTGACACCTTAAACTTATTTGAAATCATTTTCTACCAGTTGGCCTTTATAGTTTTATCCACTACCATCCATGACAGTTTTCTTCTTGAATACCCATTTTTACCCTATGGGTTTTACCCCTTTAGGTGGATCCACCAAGGTCCACAACTGTGGTGATATACATGGATTGCATCATGTATCTCATGCCTTCAAGCCATTTCTCAGATTTTGGTCCCTCAACATCCTCATTTTAGATTGTTGTCTCATCATCATCAATAATTCACACATCATCTGTTGAGTCACAAGAAACCCATATCTATGTGGCTCATGATGTTCCCCACCAGACCTTCAAGGTTCTTATGTTACAATAGGGACTTGATATTCCACAAAATTTTTTGGTTCCTATTGTTCCTTATCTACCACCATAGGTTCAATGTTATCTTGTTGGTCTCAAACTTCATTGAGTTCTATTTTACTCCGACAGTTTCTACTGGAAATAAATTCCTTATAGCAGAATATAACAGTTTTGGCAACAAGCACTTTGTTGTTTGATGGAATATATAAGTAGTAACCCTTAGTTATCTTAGAATATCCAAAAAAGAAGCATTTATCCAATTGTTGGATCCAAGATTTTTAGAGAACTACTTCTTGGCATAATCTTCAATTTCAGGAACTTTCATGAAAGACATTTTCAAAATTTCCCATTCCATATCTCATATGGTGTCTTTTCAATAGATTTTGAATGTGCTCAGTTAAGTGTAAACGTAGTGGTTTCAAGAGCATGTCCCCATAAGGAAATCAAAATATTAGCTAAACTCATCATTGATCATACCATATCCAACAAGGTATTGTTCCTTATTTTTGACACACCATCATGTTGGGGTGTTCCAGGTGGAGTCAATTGTAATACAATACCATGGTCTCTCAAAAAGGACCTCAAACTCTTATCTAAGATATTCTTCACCATGATGGAATCTTATTTCTGTAATATTATTACATAGTTGATTTGTACTTCATTCATAATTTACTTAGAAAGCTCGACCAGTGAGAAAAAGTGTTTGGCCTAAGCCAAAAAGAGGCCAAAAATAGCATTTTTCAAGTGAATTTTATTTGTCTTATAAGATACACATATCCAAATCTACTAAATTCATCCATAGATGTAATGAAGTATTGATATCAACCTTTAGGACTAGTGCTAAAGTTCCATGCATATAATTATGTATGAGCCCTATTAAGCCACCAGTCTCTCACTATTTCTAATTTAAGGCTCCTTTTTCATCTTGCCCAATAAACAAGACTTACATGTCTCTATTGTTTCAACATCAAAAGACTCCAAATATCCATCTTATGGAGTCTTAAATTTTCTTCTCATTGATGTACTCTGGAGTGCCTAAGATAAGTTTTGTCTGAGTTATCAATTTTTAGGCTTCTTTTAAACAAAGACCATAAGACATAGGAGCACTTCCATAAAAGATCTTGTCTTTAGAAATGGAAACTTTGACCATTATTTATTATAATTTATTTACTCTTGTTCAAACAACATATGAAAATCATGCTTCTATTTATGGAAAAGTACATAATAGTAGTTCTCTAACTCAATTATAGGCCTTCTAGGCATAGATAAACAATAGGTTCCTACTGCAATGACAACAACTCTTGCTCCATTTAAACATGTAGTTTCACCTCCCCTTTCTTCAAAGGTCTACTTATTTTTATATCATGCATATTTGAGAATATGCGAGATCCGCTATAGATATCAAATACCCAAGATGAAGAAATACATAATTTTATCTCTATAACATATATACCTAAAGTGGAGATATTTATTCTATGCTTCTTGTTCATTAGTTCCTAAAGGTAGAGAGGACAAATTCTCTTCCACTATCTAGTCTAGTGGTAGTAGTAGCAATTTCTTCCCATAGCCACTACTCCATTTTTCTTAAGTGCAGAAGATGTTTGGCCAGCTTCAAAACATTTCTTCACCTTTTCTTTATCCTTGGACTTTTATTTTCTTTTTGTTGACAATCAATGCAGATTTTGGCTTCTCTTTCAATTGCTCCTCATCTATTCTCAACATACCAAGTAGTTTTTTCAGTGGCTTAACAAGATTGTTCATGTTGTAATTCATGACAAAAATTTGTATGAATCTGGAAATGATTGTAGGATCACTTTTATGGTCAACTATTGGCCTAAATGAAATTTTGTTCTTGCTAGACTTTTCACATACATTGTTAAACTTGAGTATATGGGGTCCAACTGCATCACCTTATGATATCTTTCACTTAAACAATGCCTTGAATACATCATACCTCTCTTGCCTTGCTTGTACATGATATATGTTCCTTAGATGTGTTATCATATCAATAACATATGTATTCTCATTTTGCTTCTTAAGCTCATGATTCATAGATCATAGCTTGAAGAACTTGATGTGCATGGTGTCATCAGAATGGTTCCTATGAGATTCCCTTTCTGCCTAGGTAGAAGCAGAGTTGGTTTATTAGATATTGGTGTGTTTGGGACATAGATATTATGCTCATGTGTGAGAACAATTCTCAGCATCCTGAACTAGTCATTGAAGCTAAACAGATCTAGTTTTCTTTCTCAAGGACCAATTATAGTGAAAAAGTATTGTTGTTTGTGTTTTCCATTGATCTGCATAGAAGATATTGGCACAAGTCAACAAGTTTATTTTAAATTTAATTTTGATATTAAAATTATGATTTGACAAAATTTATTTGGGCTTTAATCAGTTAATCTCCCACTCTTTAATTCAAATTTATAGCCCTTATTATCAATTTGGAAGATTACAACAAGAAATCTTCTAGTGAGCCAAGATCCAAAATACATTAACTCATTAGTCAACTATGGCTAACCACTCACAACATAACTATTAAGTAGATAACAATTACTAATTGCATCATATGAAATTCTTAGATAGGTTATTCTACAACTTCATGTCAATAAATCATTCTATGAACTATATGCCATCTTGATGCCTTTAGGTGCTTAATCCTATTAAAATCATTTAGTTAAGTCCAACCCAAAATCCAATACAATAAGAAATGCACCCTGTTGAGCACACCCGCTTACTTATTATCACACTTTCCCAAGGTAGATGGTGCACCATTTTGATTATCCCTAGACTTAGTCAAACAACTTTTTCATGTGTATTACCATAGTATGCATCGTCAACATTGATTATATGTTGTGATATTTTTATATTTATATCAGTGTGTATCCAGTCATTATTGCATATACATTATATATGTATCATATACTATAGGAATTACCACTTTTGATAAAGCGGGATATGGTAACTAGTACAACATCTTGAGTCAACAAGTGTTGTAAAAGAAATAACCAAGAGATTCACATATAATGTAATCCTAAGTCTTCCCTTTATAGAGTTTCTAGTTGTCGATCGGGTAAGGCCTATTGGTAGTCCTTTTTTTTACCAGTTCTTATATTTTGGATGGATTTGGTGTATTGTCTTGATTGTGAACCCTACAAGGACCACACTATTTTTCATGGGCTTCTGGTCCACTAATGATGTCATTATATCATCATATTATAATTGGATAATTAAAATTTACATGGGGAATGTATAGATAAAGACATGACATGCAAGCCTTATACATTTGCACAATTTTGATTGGAATCAAAATATCAATATTATATATTCCAGGTCACACCACAATGACTTAATTATCATATCCATGTCTAGCAAAAAAATGATTTTCAAGGTGTTGTATCTATTTATAAAATATATATACATTATATATAATATATGACATTATAGGATTAATGTGGATGTAATGTTGCACATTTCCAAAAAACAATTTGTGGTTCCAAACAAAAATTAGCATTAAAAGTGTATGACTTTAGCTCAAATGCCAGTGTAGGGTTTTGGGGAAGGGGCACAACAAAATAACAACTTTTTTCCTTCCCTAGTCGTCAGATTTTTCATAGATAACAAGATCAATGAACAAAAGATGAAACATGGATAAAGATTATAACTTATGCATGCTACTTGTCCAACAAATAGACATGTCTTTGTATTTGAAGAATTTGAACTTCCATATTTAGATCTGAATCATCCACTAATAAATTTGAATTGTCTATCAAGAAATATGGATTAACCACCAAGCTATTGCATGTTTGTCTTTTCCACAACACCTTATTGTCATCTTGTGGAATAGATTCTCTAAGAATCCCCATGTATGTATTGGCCTCTATTTTGTCCATGTGGAAGAGGAAGAATTTGGTGCACCACCTTGTCCACCAAGTTGAAACAGAACAGGAGTTGTCGATGTGCTAGTCATCCTGGAACTCCTTCTCTTCTCTTGTTTTGAGCAGTCAGCCTTAAGGCAACTTTATCTCTCACTAGAAGATAAATATGATGTCCAGTTTGTCTCACATAATTGTGTTTCATGTGCTTATAACCCTAATGGGGCGAAGTCTCTTTGTATGGGAGAGTCGCGGGCTTGCAATTTCCTAATTCCAATCACTTTCCTAATCACAATCTCTAAAGCAATCTCAAAACTGAAGACACAAATTGGAATTCAAATTGGCTAGTTGGGATTCCCAATCGGCTGACTGGTTCACTCTAGATCTAGATCTGAATTTCCTCTCAATTCCAATTGATTGACTAGGTATCCAAATCGTCCAACTACGTCAGTCCAGTTCCAAATACAAATTGGTTTCCAAATTGACACTTTCCTTTTTGGATTCTATACGCCCAACACACTTAGTGTGTCATATGATTGGTTGTTGCCCAAAGTGAAATTTAGTTGATCGAATGACAATCAATTAATCCACTAACCCAACCAATCCAATCGTCTGACTGGACATTCTAGTTTCCATACTAGGTAGGAAATCAGCATGCTTGTTATCCAAAACCATTACAATCATGTGTTTGATTACAAAATTCAATTCCCTTATGCATCCTTCTGTGTGTGGCCTAGTAGGTTCCTAATTATGTTGGTAGTGATGTTCAAAATCTCACAAGCAAATATTGGTGTCTATACACACATAATTGCCACCCAAGTAATATGAGTAAGTTGGAGAACAACTTCAACATGTAAAATTATGAGTGTTACCATGATTGTATAATCCTTTTCAGACAGATATCCAGATTTGAAACTGAGATATGGAATTTTCATACTCTTATCAATCAATCTATCTTCCTTGAACTAGAGCAGACTATTTGAGATATTGTGAGCTCAATATCATATATTGACTCACATGATCATCTACGTGCATTTCCATAGTCACTCTTATTAAGTGGCCATGATATCACTCTAAAGGATGGCCAAATTGCATCTACATAACTCACAATAATTTCAATGTGTCATGGTGGACCCATTCACTATCATTTTGCCAACCCTTATTCAGAGCATGTTGAGCTAGTGATCAAAATATATAGAACATCATGTGATTACTGTGGTGACTTCTGGTCTATGGATCACATTCAACATTGTCACATTGAGATATGACTCTGACATATCATTACATGACTTCTATTTGTCATTCTCAAGGTAGGTATGTATAGTAAAGCTTTTCTCTAAAAAATACCCATATATTTGAGTTAATATCCAATATCATGACTAAAGAGACATAGTCATCACTCACCATACATGCTAGTCTTGTATATTATTGTTGTCCTATAATATCCTAAATAAAAATTGACTAGGAATAGAACTAGAATGAATATTCTAAGTATACATATGATCCCATGTTCAGGTCCTCAACTGAAACCATGTCATCGAGTCAAAACATTCTTAAGATATTCTTAGGTTTACTCATTATCTGAATAAGTGGATTTTTTTTATTAATAATCAAAATCATATATGATGTATCCCCAATGCATCATCATATGATGGCTCTTAGGGAATACAACCAACATGGACATCAAAGAATCTGGAAGAAATGATTCTTATAGAACATGTATATGCATACAATTTTGCATTCACACATGTCCATGAGGTTGGTAATAAACATTTAGCTTTTGGAACTATTCCACTAGGAGTTGCTTTTATATAATAAATACATTTTGATATATTTTTTCCACTTGTAACTGACCATCAATACATTTTGGAAAACAATTGTGCAAGTGATAATTGATTGAAAATTGTTCCTACCTCATTTCGGTAAATTAGAGAAAACAAACCTAATGTGGATACTTCTCATTATGAGTACATGAGCTCACTAACATGGTTTGAAGAATCCATTTAATTTCTTAGGAATCCTCTTATGGAATAAATTTATCATTATTAAATTGTGATATTATTGATACGACAACAAATTAAAAAGGAGGTGGGATGGAATATATGGAGGATATAACATTAGACCAAGGTGGTGATTTCCGTACAGGAGGTAAATCCAAAGGAAAGAGGGGAAGATAAATCATGTAGGGATAAAATAACAATGAAGTGAAGTGGAGGGTGGTAACGAAGGTACCAACAATGGTGTGAAAACAATAAGGGTGGTGTTTATGAAACATAATGTAAAGGGAGGATATTTACTAAGAGAAATTTTATGCTTCATCAAGAGATTAATTTAATGGCATTATTTATTATTGGTTTAGTAGAGTAGAAAGAAAGAAAGAAAGAGAGGTCTATCAAGCTACCTAAAGCACAGAAGATAAATAAAATGAAATTTCTTGGATCCATTTTTCTTTAAACAAACATTACTAAAGGTCATTTCAATAAATTTATTTGTAAATTCATCAAATAAATGTGGAAAATTGCATTGGATATGGTTTCACCTAATGGAATCTATTAATAAGCATCAACACAAACATTGTCAACCCAAGACCAAAACATATGTGACTGACATCAATGTCCACTATCTATCTATGTGGACACATACTAGCTAATTACAAAATATGCACAACAACAATTAAACACACAATGACAAAACTACAAAGAAGACCTAATCATGAGTTATTTCACTATTAATGCAAGAGTTGCAAGTTATTATACATGAAGGGTTGTTTTCTTTAAAATAGATATTATTAAAGCTTCCAAGTTGAACAGTAGTGCCAAGACCAAGTGATAGAAAGATCATTGGCACCAAGTGTGGATGATGAATATATCCTAGTCATGCAAGAAGAATTGGACCAATTAGAGAATAAAAAAGTGTGGACCCTATTTTCAAGACCAAGTGATAGAAAGATCATTGGTACCAAGTGGGTATACCACAACAAGCTAGATGAAAGCGATAAGGTGGTCAGAAACAAAGCAAGGTTAGTGGATCAAGGCTACAATCAGTAGGAAGGTATAGATTTTGATATAACATATGCACCTGTAGCTAGACTTGAGTCCATGTGTATGTTTCTTGCTTTTGCTAGTTATAAAATTTTTCTTCTTTAGAAAATGGATGTTAAAAGTGCATTTTTAAATGGTACAATTGAGGAGGAAGTGTATGTTGCGCAAACCCCCATGCATTGAACATGATAGTTTACCTAACCATATTTATTTGTTGCATAAATATGTCTATGGACTCAAACAAGCACCTAGAGCTTAGTATGAGAAATTAAAGAACTTTTTGTTAGATCATGGGTATATCATGGGAAAAGTAGATTCTAACTTGTTTCTCAAACACACTTCTAACAATTTTCTTATCATTCAAATATATGTTGATGATATCATTTTTGGCAGAACTAATCTTGAACTTTGCAAGGAGTTTAGTGATCATATGCATAATGAGTTCGAGATGAGCATGATGGGTGAGCTTACATTCTTCCTCGGCTTTCAAATAAAGAAAACTAAAGATGCGAACTTCATCAACCAAGGCAAGTACACAAGTGAGCTACTTAAGTTCTTTGGAATAAAAAACACCAAGTTGATGGACACACCCATGTCAAACACCGCTAGACTTGACAAGGACGAAGAAGGTGAGAAAGTGGATGAGAAGCTCTATAGAGGTATGATTGGAATGTTACTTTATTTAACTGCCTCTAGACCTAATATAATGTTTAGTGTTAGCTTGTGTGCTTGCTTTCAATCAAATCCCAAGAAATCACATCTTATAGTTGTTAAGAGGATTTTAAGGTACCTAGACAAAGCCCCAAATTTTGGACTATGGTATCCCAAGTCAAGGGACTTGACTCTTATGAATTTTAGTGATGTGGATTACATAGGATGCTTGATTTATAGAAAGTGCACAAGTGGCACTTGCTTTCTCCTAGGACCATTCTTGGTGTCTTGGTTCTCCAAGAAATAGAGCATAGTGGCATTATCGACTACCGATGTTCAATACATTGCAGCTGAGAGTTGTTGTTCCCAGGTCCTATGGATGAAGCAAATGCTCCAAGACTTTAACATTCATTTTGATGCTTCTCCAATTTGTTGTGATAACACTAATGCAATCAATTTATCTTGAAATCCTATATTGCATAGTAGAGCAAAACATATAGAGGTTTGTCATCATTTTCTTCATGATCACATTGCCAAAAAGGATATCTATATCATGCATGTGGACACTGAAAATCAGTTGGAGGACATTTTTACAAAACCTCTAGCTAGAGAGAAAGTTAATTTTATTAGATCTAAACTACTCATAACTTCTTTGGATGAATCTGAAATGCCTTGTAGCTAGTTGCTATCTATCCTATATGCTTTTCTTATGTCTTGATCACCTTTGCTTGCTAAAATGCTAAAAAATTTATGTTCATTTGTCTTGTTTTTCACTTGTTTTAGGTATTTTTTGCAAACACTCATTTTATCACAAAATAGTACCCAATGATGAGTGATATGTGCCTAAGTATGTTTAAAATGCAAAATTGACTAGAAAAAAACAATTTTAATTAGCACTTTAATGGATAGAAATTAGAACTTCTAAAGTTGGTTCAGGTTGACCATCGGTCGATTTGCCAATTCGACTAATCCCTGGTCAAGGGATTTTATAAAGATCCATTCGATCGAGTTTCCCTGTCACAGAACTCGATCGATGGTTGGGCTGTAGCAAACTTAAGAACGGTTCGGAAGACTTTTCTCCCTCTCAACTAGAGAAAAATCAATCGATCCAACCTCCAGCTTACACAAGCTCTCAACCCTAGCCCCGACCATCCTCTCCATTGCCCTAGTTTGACCTTACTCAACCTCCCTTGACCTCTTGCTCATTAACCCTAGGTGTTTGGTCGATCCTTGGTGGTGTTCCCCTCATTTTTGTTCTCTCAATCCTTCTTATTTCATCTTCATGGCATCAATTAGGAGAAAGAGAGCCGCCCCATCTGGAGCACCACCCTCCTCCTCCAACTTGCACCTTCTACCCTTTGATGATACCTTCTTTGTCTCCAATGATTCTCTAAATAGGTACAAGGAACTCCTTCCTAGGAACTCATTTCCTTTTTGTGCCTTTTTTTTATCCTAGCCCACATAGACAAAAGATTATCGATCAAGTAGCCAAGTTTCTTTATGACTACCACCTCTCTGCCTTGAGTGTTGAACGTGTGTGCTACCACAATTCCATC
This sequence comes from Alisma plantago-aquatica, assembly GCA_963693085.1. Lineage (NCBI taxonomy): Eukaryota > Viridiplantae > Streptophyta > Magnoliopsida > Alismatales > Alismataceae > Alisma > Alisma plantago-aquatica. Next base: position 943,383,852 of record OY856412.1, on the reverse strand, counting down.
ACAAGCACCAAAGTTGTTCATGAATTCTATGCAAATTTGCAATGGAATTACGACACTCTAGTACCCCTGCATAATGCTCAAGTAGTCCTTACTTCCATGATAGCCGGGAAGAAATTCCAAGTCTTTAAGGATACGTTGAATATCTATTTCTCTGGTTCTGAGGTGACTGACACTTGGAGGAAGGATTACCCTAAGCATTTTGACCTCCGAGACCCTGAGTCCTTCTACAAGAAATATGATGTCACTCTTCTTGACATTCATAAATTCTTGAAGAATCCTCAGTTTCCCTATAGGAAGAATTCTACCCTTCCCTCCTCAGCCTTAAACCTCAAGAACTGCATACTCTCCCTAGTAGTCAACTGCAATATTCACCCAAAGAAAAACCAAACTAAAATTGTAGAGAATATTGCGGTGATTATGTTCTGTATCTTAAAGAAGATCAGGGTCAAGTGGGGTCGTTATGTCCTGCATCACATGACCTACTTTGACTATGGTAAGAACACCCATGGCACTCACCCACCCTACCTAGCCTTGATTTGTGGTCTTTTTCAGACTGCCACTGGAAATCTCTTTTTCATGACCTTCATTACAAACCTGCCCGAAAAGGAGTTTGCATCAGTGAGACCACAATTTAGAAGAGTGTGTCTACCCCTTCCTCTTCCACACCTGGAGCCTCCAGCTCCACCCGTGCACCTCCACCACCTCAACCATCTCGACCTGACCGCTCCTCGTTCCATGTATCAAATGAAACCCTCATGGGCTACATGATGCATCAACAGATGTATAACCTTCAGATTCAGGAGCACATGCATCAGGATCTCTGTGCCATCATGTCTACCATGAACCTATCATGTTCCCATCACTCTCTTGCCTACCATCCCTATCCAGGAGGTGATTATGTATCCTATGCATACAATCACTTTTACCAAGCCCCTCTACATGTTGCTTCTACTACTACATCCTCTGCTACTAGTGGATGTAACCATGTTGTGCTACCTCTCCCTACTGGTCTTATAGATACCTTTCTTGCAAGACTTGGCACTTCTGCTCCTTCCTATCCTCAATCTTAAGAACTACATGACCTTGGTATGTCTTGGGCTAAGAAGAATGCCATGTGGCTCGGTCATGGCTTTGGTCATTCTGACGATGAGGAGATGCTAGATCAAAATGATGAGTAAGTTGTTGTTGCTAATGAGGAGGCATATGATGATGATGGAGAGGATGGTTTAGATGATTCTAATGAAGGCTTCACTAGTGCATCTGGTGATGAAGGTGGCATTCTATCTCTGTTACGCCTTCAGATGGAGATGATGACTACAAGCCTAAAGTCTCTGATGATGATGTTGGTGAGGATGATGATGATGTTGTGGACATAGATAGCCTAGACATTTAGTTGTTTTTTATTTTAGTCTTTAGATGTTGATTATATAAATCTTTCTAGACTACTTTGTACTAAAAACATCTGGGCACATTATTTGAGATGTACTATTTCTATCATCATGTTGGTTTCATCACCTTAGCTTGTTGTTCTTGAGGACATGAGTTTAGTGTTGTAATCTTAATCATATATACACTTACTCTTTGATTGATTATATCTCATGAGTTGGTGCTATGTTACTCATATTTTGATTATGACTTAGATTGCTTGTCTCTCTCTTCTTTGTTTGATGTGTGCTCAAGAGGTTGCATGTTTTATCTTATGGATGTATGTTTTGGTTGTTCCTGGAGAAGACCTATTTCTATGCTCTTCTACCCCCCCCTTCCTTTTTGATAATTTCAAAATGGGAAGAGAAGTTCAATGTTTTGAAGCTCAACCATATTGCACTTATTGCCTATGTGATCCTTTTGTTGTTCATTATATGCTTTATCATGTGACTTGCTAAAGGACCATATAGTATATATGTTATATTTCTTTGTGTAGAAAGACTAACTATGCAGGTAAGAGTAATCATAGATTGAGGGGGAGCAATTCACATTGTTAGAATCATGGCTAAGGTATAACTTTACATATCCTTTTCAATATGATTGAGGAATAGTTTGTCATTATCAAAAAGGGGGAGAATATTGACTTGAGAGTTATACATTATCCATATTTTGATAATGACTTAACCATTCCATTCCTATGCATCTAATATGTTTGTTCAAGATTTATTTCAGGCTTTAGGTACATGAAAAGGATCAAATTACACAACCTCTAGCTTGTCCAAGTTCAAGTCAAAAGCAATGCAAGTGTGCATTTTGGGAAATCACTCCAATCACCTTAGATTAATTTTTTAATCACTTGTGTTGATGATATGACTTGTAATTAAGATGAGAAAAAATTAGGAACACCTATTTCCAAAGTTTGGTCATGCAAAAATCATTTTGGAAAAATTTTCACAGGCTATTTATCGATCGAGTTGGAAACTCGGCCGATCTAGTGATGGATTTTCTAAAATTATCAATCGGTCAAGTTGCACACTCACAAAACTCAACTGATCATTCAACTAAATAAAATTGATTTTGACTTATCGGTCGAGTTTACCAGAACAAACTTGACCGCAAGTTTGAAAATTAGCTTTGTCGGTTAGTGGATCGGTCGAGTTACCTTTATTGAAACTTGACCAAATGTATTGTACAAAAAACATAAAAAAAGTGATTCCAACTGTTGGAGATGTTGTAAAAAAAATAGATTTGTTGCAAGTTTTAAAATGGCTATTTTTCATTCTTAAGTGATCCCACACTCAAAGGAAGACCCCTAGCTATAAATAGGACCCCTTAGAGTTCATTCCAAGTTTTCTCATTCATGCTATCCTTGGTCCTTGCTATAGTTGAGTGTGATACAACCCTTTGAGCCCCTTTCTCTCTCTCATTTGCAAAGCATTTCGTGATTATGAGTGAGTTAGTCAAGTTTAAGAGAGCTACCTCGATGTGCTTGTAAAGCTCTCATTCCTTCCATCTTTCCACTCCCCTTTCTAAAAGAAGTAAAGGTTGAAGCAAGCTACTCTGAGTGAAGGTGAAGATGTTGGTCTTCTTCAAAGTTGAAGAAGAGGTGAAGATCTTCTCTAGGTGAAGGAGAAGGGCAAGTTGAAGATTCAAGAAGAGTGGGTAATTCCTTCAAGGCCAAAGACTTGATGCAAGTGTGGGTAAGTCCTTATTGAAGGCTGAAGACATCTTGATGAAGTGGGTAAGTCCTTGTGTAGGTGAAAGACTATTGTCTTGAGTTGGTAAGTCCTTGGATGTACGGTGGTCTCCTTGTATCTCTTATGATGGAATATAAGTACACACAGATTGCAAAGTCCTAGAGGTTGACCTCTCTAGGTAGTGGATTGACTATCTCCTAGTTTGGATATTGGAACCACTCTAACCACATGTCGTATGTTTCAATTTCTCCCATCCTTTCTATGCTTACTTAGATAGGACTTCAAATTTACCTTAAGCATTTGGTTTCAATTGATATAATTTGAAGGTCTAACTATTCTTGTGAGATTTTTTTTAAGCTCTATGCACCCCCCTCTAGAGCCCTAGATCCAACAAGTGGTATCAGAGCCAAGGATATTCTCCAACAATCTCCCACGAGATGAGAAGATGGGTGAGAACCTACTTGGTTCACTCAACCCAGAGGGAGGCTTCTCCATGCGCCCCCGGTCTTCGATGGCACCAACTCCCTCTATTGGAAGAGGCGTATGTAGTTATACATTCAAGGGATGAATTTTGATATGTGGAAGGTGATGATCACGCCATGCAAGGAGCCAACTGAAGTCGTGTCAACATGGAATGAAGCTTCTCTAAAAGAATCCCAACTCAATGCCAAATCTATAAGCATCCTCTATGCAACCCTCACCCCAACAGAGTTCAACCGCATCTCCTCATGGGATACAGCCTATGAGATATGGGATAAGTTGTGCATCACCTATGAGAGCACAAAGCAAGTGAAGGAGACCAAAATCTACATGCTAAACATCCTTCTAGAGAAATTTAAGATGGGAAAGAAAGAAGGAATTGTTGAGATGTACTCTAGGATTAACATCATCATCAATGGCCTAGCTGCTTTGGGAAACACTTTGGATAGAGGATCAATCAAATCCAAGATCTTGAGGACTCTACCAAAGAGATGGGAGTCTAAGGTGACCTCCATTGAAAAGTGAGAAGCCTTGGTGACACCCCAATCGAAGGGTTCATTGGAAAACTTCAAGCTCATGAGAAAAGACTTGACAAGCAAGAAGAAGAATCCAACCAAGAAGAGAAGAAATCTAGAAAGATAAAAGATAGTGCCTTCAAAGCTCAAGTGGAGGTTGTCATCCTTCAACAACAACTTTCTTTCCGGACTTCTCCTTCCTCCTTTAGTGAAGATGATGGCCTTAGTGAGCATGAAGACAACTTCACCAACGGCAAGCAGTTTAAAGGAAAGCAATCTTCTTCTTCTACTCTAAGGAGCTACAAGTGTGGACAAAAGGGGCACTACAAGAGTGAAAGTCCAAAGTCTAGAAAGTCACACCACCATAGTAGCTTCAAGAAGGAGGAAGAGTACAAGAAAGAGAGAAAGTACAAAAGGAAAGAAAAGAAGGAGAAAATACACAAGAATATGGCTCATGCAGCTAGGGAAGCATCATCCTCAAGTGGCTCAAGCTCCGAAGAAGATGGAGAGTGCCACCTTGCACTCATGGCCTCTACAAGTGAAGAAATTGGTGAGGTAAGCTTGTATGAGTTAGCTAAAGAAACTCTTATTGTTATACCTATTTCTATCTGTTATTCTTTTATTAAATGTAAATCTAAAAGAAAAAGGTTAGGAAAAATCATTGATGACTTGTATGCTAAACTTGAGATTCTTAAGCGAAATGAGAAAATTCATCTTGAGAGCATTGATAAATTGCAAGGCCAATTTCTTGATCTTGATCTCCAATACAATGGAGTTGAGGTAGATAATGGTGTTTACCTTAAGAACATTGAAACTCTTAAGACCAAAAGTTCCTAAATGAGATTGAAGCTATTAAAATGTAAAATGCTAAATTCAAGCTTATTGTTTATGCTCGTAGAGAACAAAGGGATGTTTATCTCAAAGAAATATAATTTCTAAAATCTAAAAATGCTAGGTTGCTTAGTCAAGTAAATGATCTATCTTCTAGACCTATTTTTCCTAATAATGTTGTTGCTTCTATTTCTCTTGAAAAAGATTCTTAATTGACTAAAGTCCTCTGGTTAGAGGTTGACCTTGTTCATGATAGAGATGATCTTGCTAGTTTGTATTCTACTGTTATATTCCTTAATGATGTAAATCATAGACTTAGAGCCTCTCTACATAAATTCCTTAAAGGGAAACACTTCCTAAATGAAATCATTGACTATACTACTGAACAAAGTGGTATTAGTGGTTTGGGATTTGTAGGGAGAGCACCTAAGGGTAAGAAAAAAGACAACGGTAAGAAAAAGAATAAAAAAATCTCTTTTTTCATTGGAGAGTCTTATGGCACTAAGAACCTTATGATTTTATCTCATTGCAAAAGTGATGATCATTATTTTACTTATTGTCCTTACAAGCCTAAGGGGACCAACCCAAAGATGAAATGGGTCCCCAAGCTAACTTCAGATCCCAAAGTTTGAGTTGGGAACCGACACTCTCCTTTCTTGTAGGAAAAAGGTAGATGGATTGTTGATAGTGGCTACACTAAACACATGACAGGCGATATAAGACATTTCAACAACTTCACTAAGAAGAAAGGAGGTTTAGTTACCTTTTGGGATAGCAAGGTAAGGTAAAAGGTGAGGGTGATGTAGGTGAATCCTTGTGTATCAAGAATGTTCTCTTTGTGGATGGCCTACATCACAATTTAATAAGTGTAAGTCAATTATGTGATAATGGTTACCTTTTTCTATTTACTTCTTTTGAATGTTTCATTCTAGATTCCCTCACATATCAAGTTATATATAAGGGAACTAGAAGTGGTAATCTTTATGTAATTTTTCTTGACTCTATTAATACTATTGCTGCTAGATGCCTAGTAGTCACTTTGAATGATATTTCTCTTTGGTATCGTCGACTTGGTCATGTAAATATGCATCAGTTAAAGAAATTGAACAAAAAGGACTTGGTCAAGGGACTTTGAAAAGGATGAGGAATGCCAACCTTGTACCCAAGGAAAGAAAACCAAGTCCTCCTTCAAATAAAAAGGAGTCCTTAGCACCAAGAGAGCTCTTTAACTTCTCCATATTGATCTATTTGGACCAATGAGAACTCAATTGCTTTGTGGTTTCAAGTATTGTCTTGTTATTATCGATTATTTCTCTCGATATACTTGGACCTTCTTTCTCATTTCCAAGAGTGATATGCTTTATTTTTTCTCTAGTTTTTGCAAACGAGTTGAGAAAGAAGCTTCTTGTTGGATTGTTTGCATCCGTAGTGATCATGGAGAATTTGAAAGTGATCTTTTTGAACACTTTTGTGAAGAATCTGGATATGAACATAACTTCTGTTCACCTCGAATACCACAATAGAATGGGGTTGTAGAGAGGAAGAATAGGTCACTACATGAGATGGATAGGACCATGCTTTTAGAGTATGACACTCTAAAGAAGTTTTGGGCTGAAGTCATCAATACCTCATGTTTTGTGCAAAATTGGGTTTTCACACATCCTTCTTTGAAGAAAACCCCATATGATCTATGGCATGGAAGGAAGCCTTATATTGAGTATTCCCATGTTTTCATATGCCCTTCTTTTGTTTTGAATATGAAAGATTCTCTCTACAAGTTTTATATGAAATCTTACAAGGCTTTTTTTCTTGGCTATATCACTACTAGCAAGGTTTATAGAGTATTTAATGTTGATCTTGCTCAAGTAGAAGAATCTATTATGTTAAGTTTATTGAGAATAACCCCTCTATTTCTAAAGATATTATTCCAAATGATGATGTTGCAGGTGAAGTAATTCCTATCCTAAAAGAACTCAACATCACCCAAAAGGGCAGAGAGGTGGCCACTCAAGAAGAAGAGAAAGATGAAGAGAAGGAGGATCCAACTCCCCGCTTTGCAAAGAATAATACAAAAGGGTTGATCTTAGGTGACCCATTTGAAAGAGTGCAGACACAAGCTTCCTTCAACAAAGAACATGCCAACAGTGCCTTCATCTCACAAATCGAGCCAAAGAACATAAAAGAAGCTCTTTGGGATGATGAATGGATCCCAACCATGCAAGATGAATTGGAGCAATTCGAGAAGAATAAAGTGTGGACCCTAGTGCCAAGACCAAGTGATAGAAAAATCATTGGAGCCAAGTGGGTCTACCACAACAAGCTAGATGAAAGTAGCAAGGTGATAAGAAACAAAGCAAGGTTAGTGGCTGAAGGCTACAATCAGCAGGAAGGTACATATTTCAATGAAACATATGCATCTGTAACTTGACTTGAGTCAATTCGTATGTTCCTTGCTTTTGCTAGTTATGAAAACTTTCTTATTTATCAAATGGGTGTTAAAAGTGTGTTTTCAAATGGTACAATAGAGGAGGAAGTGTATGTTGCAAAAAAACCCCGGGCTTTAAACATGATAATTTACCTAACCATGTTTATTTGTTGCAAAAATCTCTCTATGGAATGAAACAAACACCTAGAGCTTGGTATGAGAAATTAAAGAACTTTTTGTTAGATCATGGGTATATCATGGGCAAAGTAGATTCTACCTCATTTCTCAAACACATTTCTAACAATTTTATTATCATTCAAATATATGTTGATGATATCATTTTTGGCAGAACTAGTCTTGATCTTAGCAAGGAGTTTAGTGATCTTATGCATAGTGAGTTTGAGATGAGCATGATGGGTGAGCTTACATTATTCCTCGGCTTTCAATAAAGCAAACTAAATATGGGAACTTCATCGACCAAGGCAAGTAGACAAGTGAGCTGCTTAAGCACTTTGGGATGGAGAACACCAAGACGATGGACACACCCATGTCAAACACCGCCAAAATTAACAAGGATGAAGAAGGTGAGAAAGTGGATGAGAATCTCTATAGAGGTATGATTGGAAGTTTACTTAATTTAACTGCCTCTAGACCTGATATAATGTTTAGTGTTGGCTTGTGTGCTCACTGTCAATCAAATCCCAAGAAATCACATCTTATAGTTGTTAAGAGGATTTTCAGGTACTTAGCCAAAAATCCAAATTTTGGACTATGGTATCCCAAGTCAAGGGACTTTACTCTTACGACTTATAGTGAAGTGGATTACGCATGATGTTTGATTGATATAAAGTGTACAATTGGCACTTTATTTCTCCTAGGACCATGCTTGGTGTCTTAGTTCTCTAAGAAACAGAGCACAATGGCATTTTCAACTAATGAGGCTGGATATTATAGTCGGGAGTTGTTGTGCCTAGGTCCTATGGATGAAGCAAATTATCCAACACTATAACATTCATTTTGATTCTTCTCCTATTTATTGTGATAATACTAGTGTAATCAATTTATCTTACAATGCTATATTGCATAGTAGAGCTAAACATATAGATGTTCTTCATCATTTTCTTCGTGGTCAGTTTGTCAAAAAGGATATATATATATATATATATATATATATATATATCATGAATGTGGACACAGAAAATTAGTTGGCAAACATTTTTACAAAGCCTCTAGCTAGAGAGAAATTTAATTTTATTGGATATAAATTGTTCATAACTATTTTGGATGAATTTGATATGCCTTCTAGCTAGTTGTTATCTATCTTATATGCTTTGCTTATGTATTGATTACCTTTGCTTGCAAAAATGCTAAAAAAGTATGTTCATTTGCCTTGTTTTTCACTTGTTTTGGGTATTTTTCACAAACACTCATTTAATTGCAAAATAGTACCCAATGATGAGTGATATGTTCCTAAGTATCTTTAAAATGCAAAATGAACTAGAAAAATAAATTAAATTAGCACTCTAATGGCTAGAAATTAGAATTTCTAAAGTTGGTACATGTTGACCATCGATCGAGTTGACAACTTGATCGATCTGTGGACAAGGGCTTTTTTAAAGAGCCATTCGGTCGAGTTTCCCAGTCATAGAACTCAACCAATGGTCGAGCTGCAGCAAACTTAATAAGGTCCAGCTGACTTTTCTCCCTCTCAATTAGAGAAAAATTGACCGATCCAACCTCTAGCTCCCTCAAGCTCTCAACCCTAGCCCGACCATCCTCTCCCTAGCCCTAGTTCAACCTTGCTCAACCTCCCTTGATCTCATGATCGTTAACCCTAGGTGTTTGGTCGATCCATGGTGGTGTTTCCCTTGTTTTCGTTATCTCAATCCTTCTTATTTCATCTCCATGGAATCAAATAGAAGAAAGAGAGCCGCCCCATCTGGAGCACCATACTCCTCCTCCAACTCATGCATTATACCCTTTGATGATGATACCTTCTTTGTCTCCAATGATGCTCTAAATGGGTACAAGAAGCTCCTTCCTTGGAACCTTTTCCTTTTTGTGCCCTTTTTTAGCCAAGCCCATGTAGACAAAAGATTATCGATCAAGTAGCCGAGTTGCTTTACGACCACCACCTCTCTACCTTGAGTGTTGAACGCACATGCTACCACAATGCCATCACAAACACCAAAGTCGTCCACAAATTCTATGAAAATTTGCAATGTAATTAAGACACTCTAGTACCCCCCGCCCAATGCTCAAGTAGTCCTTACTTCCGTGATAGCTGAGAAGAATTTCCAAGTCTCTAAGGATACCTTGAATATCTATTTCTCTAGTACCGAGGTGACTGATACTTGGAGGAAGGATTACACTGAGTATTTTAACCTCCTAGACCCTGAGGCCTTCTATAAGAAATATGATCTAACTCTTCTTGACATTCACAAATTCTTGAAGAAGCCTCAGTTTCCCTATAAAAAGAAGTCTACCCTTCCCTCCTCACCTTAGACCTCAAGAACTACATACTTTCCCTAGTAGTCAACTGCAATATTCATCCAAAGAAAAACCAAACTAAAATTGCAGAGAATACTGTGGTGATTATGTTTTGTATCTTGAAGAACATCAAGGTCAAGTAGGCTCACTATTTCCTCCATCACATGACCTACTTTGACTCTCGCAAGAACACCCATGGCACCCTCCCACCCTACCCAACCCTGATTTGTGGTCTTTTTCAGACTACCATTGGCAAATCTCTTTTTCATGACCTTCATTACAAACCTATCTGAAAAGGAGTTTTCATCAGTGAGACCACAACTCAGAAGGGTGTGCCTACCCCTTCCTCTTCCACACCTCGAGCATCCACCTCCACCCATACACCTCCACCACCTCATCGATCCCAACCTTCCTGTGCCTCTTTCCATGTATCAAATGAAACCCTCATGGGCTACATGATGCATCAATAGGCGTATAACCTTCAGGTTCAAGAACACATGGATCAGGATCTATGTGCAATCATGTCTACCATGAACCTATCATGTGCCCATCCTTATCCTGCCTACCAGCCCTACCAGGAAGTGATTATGCATCATATGCATACAATCACTTTTACCTAGTCCCTCCACCTGCTGCTTCCGCTGCTACACCCTATACTGTTGATGGATCTACCCCTACTGTTCTACCTCTCCCTGATGGTCCTATGGATACCTTACTTGTAGGACGTTGCACTTTTTCTCCTTCCTATCCTCAAGCTCAAGAACTACATGACCTTGGTATGTCTTGGGCTATGTATAATACCATGTGGCCCAGTCGTGGCTTCGATCCTTCTGCCGATGAGGAAATGCCAGATCAGGCTTATGAGGAAGTTGTTGTTGTTGATGAGGAGACATCTGGTGATGATGGCGAGGATGGTTCATATGGTTACGATGATGGCTTTGCTAGTGCATCTGATGATGAATGTAATGATACTATCTCGGTTGTGCCTTCAAATGGAGATGATCACTATGAGCCTAAAGTCTCTGATGATGATGTTGATGAGGATGAGGATGAGGATGGTGTTGTGGGCATAGATAGCCTAGACATTTATATGTTTTAGTTTTTAGTCTGTATATGTTGATCATATATATATTTCTAGACTGCTTTGTACTAAAAACATATGAGCACATTATCTAAGATATATTAATTCTATCATCATTTTTGTTTCATCGCCTTAGCTTGTAGTTGTTTTTTATGACATGCTTTCAGTGATGTAATCTTAATCATATATACACTTATTCTTTGATTGATTATATCTCATGAGTTGGTGCTATGTTCCTCATATTTTGATTATGACTTAGATTGCTTGTCTCTATCGCCTTTGTTTGATGTGTGCTTATGAAGTTACATGTTTTATCTTATGGATGTATGTTTTGATTGTTCTTGGAGAAGACCTATTTCTATGCTCTTTTAACCCCCCCCCCTTCCTTTTTGAAAATGTTAGAAGGGGGAGAGAAGTTCAATGTTTTAAAGCTCAACCATATTTCTCTTATTGCATATGTGATTATTTTCTTGCTCATTATATGCTTTATCATGTGACTTGCTAAAGGACAATATAGTATATATGTTATATTGCTCTATGTAGAAAGACTAACTATGCAGGTAAGAGTAAGCATAGATTGAGGGGGAGCAATTCACATTGTTAAAATCATCAATCCCCTTGCAATTCACAAGGCTAAGGTATAACTTTACATTTCCTTTTCTATATGATTAAGGAATGGTTTGTCATTGTCAAATAGTGGGAAAATGTTGACTTGAGAGTTATACATTGTCCATATTTTTATAATGACTCAACCATTCCATTCCTATGCATTAATATGTTTGTTCAAGATTGATTCCAGGCTTTAGGTACGTGAAAAGGATCAAATTACACAAGCCCTATCTTGTCCAAGTTCGAGTCAAAAGCAAAGTAAGTGTGTATTTTGAAAAATCACTCCAAATCACCTTAAATTAATTTTTTAATCACTTGTGTATTGCTGATATGACTTGTAACTAAGATGAGAAAAAATCAAGGACACTTAATTCCAACGTTTGGTCACTCAAAAATCATTTTGGAAAATTTTTCATAGGTTGTTTATCGGTCGAGTTGGAAACTCGACCGATCCAGTGATGGATTTTTTGAAATAATTAATCAGTCGAGTTGCACACTCACAGAACTCGATCGATCGATCGATCAACTAAGCAAAACGTATTTTGACTCACCAGTCAAGTTTACCAGAACAAACTCGACCGATGGTTTGAAAATTGGGTTTCTCAATTAATGAATCTGTCAAGTTACCTTTATTAAAACTCAACCAAATGTACTATATGAAAAATGTAGAAAAAGTGATTCCAACCATTGGAGAGTTGTTGTAAATGAAAATAGATCTATTGCAAGTTGTAAAATGGCTATTTTTCATTCTTAAGTGATCCCACACTCAAAGGAACACCCCCAGCTATAAATAGGACCCCTTGGAGTTCATTCCAAGTTTTCTCATTCATTTTATCCTTGGTCCTTGCTATATTTGAGTGTGATACAACCCTTTGAGCCCCTTTCTCTCTCATTTACAAAGCATTTCATGATTATGAGTGAGTTAGGAAATTTTTAAGAGAGCTACCTCTGTGTAATTGTAAAGCTCTCATTCCTTCCATCTTCCCAATCCCCTTTCTAAAAGAAGCAAAGGTTGAAGCAAGCTACTCCAATTGAAGATGACGTTTGTGGTCTTCTTCAAGGTTGAAGAAGAGGTGAAGATCTTCTGTAGGTGAAGCATAAGGGCAAGCCAAACATTCAAGAAGAGTGGGTAATTCCTTCAAGGTCAGAGACTTGATGCAAGTGTCGGTAAGTCCTTGTTTAAGGCTGAAGACATCCTGATCAAGTGGGTAAGTCCTTGTATAGGTGAAAGACTCTTGTCTTGAGTAGGTAAGTCCATGTATCTATGGTGGTCTCCTTATATCTCTTATGATGGAATAGAAGTATACATGGATTGCAAAGTCCTATAGGTTTACCTCTTTATATAGTGGATTGGCTATCTCCTAGTATGGAGATTGGAACCACTCTAACCACCTTGTCCAAGTGCGTGTTTCAATTTCTCTCATCCGTGATATGCTTTCTTATATAGGACTTCAAATTTATCTTAAGCATTTGGTTTCAACTGATATAATTTGAAGGTCTAACTATTCTTGTGAGAATTTTTTAAGCTCTATTCACCCCCTCTCTAAAGCCCTAGATCCAACACAAAGTTCATAGATTTTTGGGAATTATTTTCTTTGCCAATGTGGTAGTTTGTGATGCAGTCATAAATGTTACCATGTTAGACAATAGTCATCGTGCAATTTCTCTAGACACATAGACTTCATAAAGAAAATTAGTACCTATTCACTTGTGATTGGGAGATGTTTGTAGCATCTACCAAACTAAAACACTAGTTGTCATCTTCTACAATCTCTATATGAGGACAAAGGTAGGAGGAAAAATATGTAGCCCATTCAACAATGGGACTTCATCCCACAGTAAGAGTCCCCACTATCCAACCAAGCCCCTACCCAAACAAGTTGAGATTCCAAGTTAGATTGGATTTTTCACCTACAAACATTTATGGCAAGATATGAATTATCAAAGATACATGAAACTCCCCTCCCTCTCTCTCCAAAAACATAGTAGATATGTGTCCCCTACCAAACATGTAAGAAGGTTCCATTTTTATTACCAAAGATAGGTCCTATAATAGATAAGAGTGAAATATGATGTTCTTTTAGAAAAGTCATCATTCAAGAAATGCCTTAAGAAAAGGAAAACTTTTTTTGTTCAAGTAAATGAAAAATAAAAGGTGATAACTACCAAAATGTATATGTTCTTGAATAAATAATTCCATCGAAAATGATTGTATGATGTTTCTATGAGATTATTTAAGAATTTCTATCGAAATGTTTTAGAATCTTCCCTTCAAACTAAGAAGAACGTGCAACTATGTAGACTACAACTTGGAGACAATTAAGATTATCTCAAGGTTGGAAGAGATATGACTTAACATTGTAAAATCTCCTTCCACACATCCAAAAACCTTCATTTGATGTCTCGTCTTGATACATCAGTGTCTTTTAATGGATGTAACAATAAAATGCCTAGACAAGATGAGAGCATTATCATCCATCAAGTACCAATAATCCTAAGAAGTGTCTAATGAAGCAAACAAATAGAGAGACCTGCCAAAGAAGGCTATCAAATATGGAGACTAAGTACCAAAAAAAGATGATCCATGAATCCTAAAACTCCTCTTTTGACCCCACATGGTTATCGAACACTAATTTGTGAGAATGATCCTAACAAGTGGCACCTCCATCCTGGACTAAAAGCAAGATAATAAGTATTCATTTAACCTAGCGATCATGAACACATTCTTCCAACTGTTAGACCTCTATCCTATATCACAACACACTTAGTAAATATGTATAATGGATACCTTCAACTTCCTTTTTTAACCACATGGACCTCCATGAATCTTAGTCAGAGAATAAATCTTTGATAGAAGATAAAATAGTTGGAGAAGGTCATTGTTCTAGTTGCACGATTAATGTAGGTCTAGTTGAAGTCATGGGAGATGTAGTGCAAATGATGACAAATCATGTTTTGTACTTATTCTCACTCAAAGTTTATATATGATGTAATTTAGCATAGAGAGAAGAATATTTGTTTGCTTGAAAGTGTAATTTGTAATGGCAAGCTTGATAGGTGCACTTATTTTTCCTTTTGGTTTCTTTTAAGTACTTAGAAGTGTCTATCTAGGTTAAGTAGTACTTCCTAGTTAAGCCTATAAAATGGTTAGGAAAGGAATAAAATAATATAATTTTGACTAACCCTAAAATAATCATGAAAAAATATTTATGTTATAGTATGGTTCATTATAATAAACATAGGTTACTTTGTAAAAGTAAAATGCAATGTGTGAAACTCACACAATCAACTATTGTTCAAGAGGTGCTTTAAATGCATTCATTTATGGAATGAAGTACAATTTGTGATGAAAAAATATGAAACCATGTCTGCATTTAAAAACCATCCACTCAAAAATCCTATCAATAAAGGATTTAAGGGGTAGAGAGAAAAAATACCTAAGTCAAAAAGGCAAAGAGGTCCTAATCAAGAAAGTGGTCCAAGCTCTCCCCACCTATGAGATGGGTGTCTTCCAATTTCTGATTAATGTACTGCATTACTTTATAGAATGATTGCAAAGTTTTGTTGGGGTCCATATGAGGGAGAAAAAAATATATCCATTAAGCTTCATGGGATATAGCATGAAAACCTAAAATTAATGGAGGGTTGTTATTTAGAGACCTTAAAACTTTGAATGTTGCAATATTTCAAAATAAACATGGAGAGTCCACTCTAAGTGGGTTACTTTGGTGATAAAGGTGCTAAATTCTATATACTTATTAAGTGATGGCTTTCTGAATGCTTATAGAGGACCAGCACAAAGTTATATTGGGAGAAGAATCTTGTGGTGCTCTTCTAAATGAAGGAATTACATGGAATATTGGTGAAAATGTTATGATGACACCTAGATGCCAAATAGAAAATGCTTCTGCACTGATATTCAATTATTGGAAGCTAAGGAGGAACAAAATGTTACAAATCTACTAAATTATGGAGTAATAGCATATGAATATGTGACTTACACTTGAAGCTATTCATTTTGAAGAACATTAACTCTACGAGTATATATACTTTATGTATTATGTTGTGTTGGGTGTTTTGTTGTGTTATGTTATGTTGTGTGTTTTGTTTTGTGCTTTAGACTTGTCTTGTCTTTAGCTTTAATTTTATCCCATATTTCCTAGTATTGTTTCTCTCTTACTCTCTTGTCTTATAAAAGAGAGTGCATTGTATTTGTTTCAAATATATCAAATAAAAGTTTTCTTATTCTATATGGTGTCAGACATGTTCGATCCCCCTTAATCCTAAGCCCAAAACCCCCCTCTCCTCTCTCCATCCCACCGCCACCCACTCTTTTTCCACGACCATCACAGCCAACACCCATCAACCTCTAACACCTCCACCACCCATATACTTCCATTACCTTTGACCCCCATCACCTCCATCGCCTTCCCTAACCTCCACCATCCCATCGACCTCCCATCACCATCAACCTTCAACCCCATCAACCTCCACCTCGTCGATCACCAAACACCTCATTGACCTATGTAAACCTCCATCACTTCCACACCTTCACCAACCTCCAACACCCCATTGACCTCCCAGCACCATCAACCTCCAACCCTATCGACATCCACCTCACCAACCTCTGGAACTCTATCAACCTCCACCCCATCTACATCCACCCCCGTCGACCTCTCTCTGTCACCCTCTATCACATCAACCTCCACCCTCATCAACCCACATCCCCTCAACCTCCACTCCATCAACATGTCTTAATCTCTTCCATCTTGTTCCAAAATTAGCACATTGAAGACCTAAAACTACCACCTTTTTTGTCTACCTACACCACATGGTGGAGAAAATATCACTATAGAGGCTTAGGTCTTCCTTCTTCTCTCTATTTCCCCTATGAAGGTTTCTAAGATCTATTGATCTAGATCTACTACTTTCTACTACCCCTGTGTGGGTTTATCCGATCTATTGATCTAGATATACTTTTGTACTCTACTAGCCCTATGTAGGTTTCTCAGATCTTTAAATCTAGATTTGTTACTATTGTTTCTACTAATTTGTTCATGTGCATATCATCACTCTGGATTCTATGGAAACTATATATCCTACTTAGTCTTTGTGTATTATGACTATGAAACTTGATAGAACAAACTATCACACTTGGTTAGTGTCTTTTGAACTATATGTCAAAGCCCAAGGGCATTATTCCCATATTTATGTTGATGCTGAGATCCCTCCTGATGCTATGCCTGATTAAAAAGCCAAGAAGGCCTATCCTCAATGGTTCAAAGATGATTTCGGAGTTATGATGTGGATGGTGAATATTGTTGAACCAAAGATCGATCAGTCTCTCCTTCGCCTTCAGAATGCCAAAGCTATGTGTATCAACTATCCCATGTTTACTCTCACCAATAGAATCCAAAGAAGGTCTTTGAGATATTTACAAAACTAAAAAAAAAGGAGTATTTCACTGATGGATCTGTCAAGAACTACTAAAACTAATGCTCCACACTCTGGGATGAATATAAAGTATATCATCCCCTTTCTTTTGGCATCAAAGAAGTTCAACGAAAATTCAATGATCTTAAGTTGGTTCAATTCCTAGCTAGACTTCCTCCTACTTTCTCTAGATTTGTTAACCAGATCTTATCCGGTGATCCCTTACCTACACTAAGGGATGCACTCAAGAGCATTTAATTCCTTCCTTATATGTCTTACCTACCTGGTACTTCTTCTAATCACTTGGTCCTTGCAATATACTCCTATGACTCTGGTCAAGGACATGGACATGGTCATGGTCACATTCATAGTGGTCATGCTTTTGGTACTCCTAGACGTAATCCTTCTCCTGGCCCTAGAGAAGGTCAACATCAACTATAATGACCCCCTCCCCTTGTTATCCCCTATTTAGACAGACCGAGAGGGAAAGGGCCATTAGCATAATTAGAGGATCAAGATTTATCAAATATCCACAAAATTATTATAAAATTTCATTGTATGAGAAGGAGTTTGATACAATATGAAAGATAAACTCTCCAATAAGGTGTTACATGATATTAAAAAATATTATTTGTAAAAAAAATAAAAACTATCTATCTATATCCTTCGGGATTAGATTAAATCTTTTCTTTTGATGCCTTATTCTCTGGATGTCCATCTCGTCATTAAGAGAAAGATTATGGTAGTTTAACCTTAAACAACATGCAACAAAAATACGATCAGTATAACAACTTATACTGGTATGTGGGGGAAACAAAATATTTGCATGTAGGTGTAACAACATATTCAACCAATTATTGTTACTGAATCAGAATTTACATTTTCATCATAACTCCTCAATCCTTATTTACTCAACAAAATGCACTCTCTTAGGGTCATGTCCCTACGCTGGACTTAGGCCACCTTCCCAATCTGTGGCTTGGTGCCATGTTGGTTTACCCAATCTGGGGCTTGACCTCATATGAACTTCCCAATCTGGGGCTTGGTCCTAATCATCTCAATGGCTTTCTCTCTTATTCATTCTATTCTCAGACTTCCATAGTTGGTATGAGGGGTTTGAGAAAGTTATTTATATATCATGTGATACTCATAGGGGCCTTAAAGATTGTAGGAAAAAAATAAACATCCAGCTGATTAATTTGCAATCAATTTGAAAAACTTTGAGAAACCACAAAAATCAGTTAAGATGAGTAGTCATAGGCGTAACAACATACCTTTCTTAGAAGTAACTCAAAGTCCAAGCAATAAGTGTAGTTTGAGATTAAGCAAGAAATCATCCTAAAATTAATGCATAATACCCAAATACTGTTAATTTGTCCAAGATCTATCATTAAAATTGAATTGGGTCCCAAGTTAGGGTTTTTGGGTCAACTTGGGGTTTCATGAGGGCTTTGTCTTTGCCAAACTGAATTAACATAATTAATGCCTTTTAAACTTGCAAACCCTAAACTAGGTGTTTTATGCATGATGGATCTCAAATTAAGTTAAATGTATCCTTTTTATCCTAAAAGAATAGACTTTGACTATTAAGATCATTTAAACATATTATGATCATCAAAATCTAGATATTAGGGTTTTTATACATTTAACACATTAAAGTTAGTAACTCTAGGCACTTTTAGAATTAGATAAAAAATTAGGTCTTGGAATTATTTTTATTGCATTCCTTGCATTTTTTGATCAATTTTCATATATCATTCATATGAATCCAATTATCTTAGTAATTATTACAATTTTCACAAATAAACTACCTATCAGTCAACTAAAACACACCAACCCATGGCTGACTTGGATTTTAGTTGTGCCATGGGGCGAGGTGATTCAATGGTTTCTCTCCATCTCAGCACCGCGTGGATGGGGTTTAAACAAAAGAAAAAGACCTGAATGCCCTTTACCTTATCATAGCAAGGTGAGGGCAGAAGAGATCCTTCCCCTAAGACTCATCTCCTTCCTTCATTCTCAGGCTCGCGAGCAGACCCGCAAGGCTGAGTCAACTCTAGAGCATCAGGTGATAGAGTGATCCTTTCCACTACATCCATGTGAGTTGGTTGGTGGTCTTTGATTGCTCAGAGAGAGCCTGGAGTATGGTAGACAATGAAGGGGTATCTCTGGTTATAACATAGAGAAGAAATCAAGAGAGGAAGAAAGGTTTGGGGAACAATTGTGGGAAGGGGAGTGGTCATTAAGATGAGTAGAACTTTTCCCATGAATTAGTGGTTCACTGTGGAGATTCTTCCCCTTTTATAGCTCTAGTTTCAAGGGTCGGATGTTGTTCATGGAGGAAATTGAAGAAACCCTAGATTTTCCTTCCAACGTAGGCAAATCCTAGATTAGGCAGGTGTGGTTTCTCCTCACCAATTTGTTGGAGATTTTTCTAGAGTTGTGCATGGATTGGGATGGAATAAAATTAAAAAAATGGAAATTCATATGTACTATCTCTGAGTTTTTTGTTTCATCTCAAGCTAGTCAATGACCGGGTGCCCTTGGATCTGAGATCCATGATTCATACCACATGCAAACTAAAGGGACGTGTTCTTAATTTTCTAAAAGAAATCAATTAAAACGTGACATTAATGTATATTTTCCATTTTCATTCACTGTAGGATTTCTAGAAAAATCCATATTTCTCTCTCCTTTTATCCTTTTAATCCCAAATTTCTAAGGGGAGTTTTGAATAACTTTATCTAAGTGTGGGAGAAATTTGAACCAAAATACTGAACCTAAAAGTTCATAGTCTCCAATTCTCTATCTATATCTCATTATGTAAGGCCTAAAATCAATTTTTTTCTCTTTCTACCTTTTCCATATCTCTTATTTTGATTACTTTTCTCATTAAAAACCATGTGAAAACAAAAGCAAACTATTAGTGGCCTTCAACACCACTTTCTAGAAAATTCCACATAATTTCACATGTATATCATTAATTACCTAGTACCTTTTGTATTTCACCTAATATTGGATTTTCTTTCTTCCTTTTTCCCTATATTCATTATTGGACTAATGAAATCACTAAAAATCGGGATAAATATTGCAAAGGGAAATTTGTAAATTTAATCCATACTTTCTAAACAAAGCACATCGAGTTTCTAATATGTCCTTACTATTCAAATATTTGCATTTCAAATATGTAAATACATGTGAAAAATCATGTTATAACATCCTTTCCCTCGTGTAGGAACTTTATCCTTAAAATTCAACTAATCATACAAATAGATCAGGATGAGACTTTTACATGTCAGTCATTAAATCAGTATATTATTAATTACCTAATACCTTTTGTATTTCACCTTATTTTGGATTTTCTTTCTTCCTTTTTCCCTGTATTCATTATTGGACTAATGAAATCACTAAAAATCAGGAAAAATATTGCAAAGGGAAATTGGTAGATTTAATCCATACTTTCTAAACAAAGCACACAGAGTTTCTAATATGTCCTTAATATTCAAATATTTGCATTTCAAATATGTAAATACATGTGAAAAATCATGTTATAACATCCTTTCCCTCTTGTAGAAACTTTATCCTTAAAATTTGTCTAATCATACAAATAGATCAGGATGAGACTTTTATATGTCAGCCATTAGATCCCATGTGGCTTCATCCTCTCCATGGTTCTTCCAAAGAACCTTTACCACCTCGGTATCCAATACCCTCATAAGTGACTCGACGTATGTCGGCCTCCCTCAAAGTTATATAGGTTTAATATTTAGCACCATTAGGTGGGACCCACATGATACCATTTGTAAGGCGTGGGTCCACTTCCCAAGGCTCTAGTAGAGTTTCAGAAATGATGACTGGCCCTACAGAGCACCACTAGCCTTAACCATGTTCTTTATCCTCACTCACCTACAAGATAGGATAAAATTCTTAACCGATCACCCATCCTAGTACTACTCTGGACTGAGCACACTTAACCATAGAGTTATTTAGGGATGGGATCCCTGAAAAGGAGGTGCACCTTGGTGATATGGGTAGTTCAATCATTCCTTTTAAGCTAATTTTATTTGAGGCCTCAAATCAAGGGACATTACAATCTCCTCCACTTAGATTCTTGACTTCCTCATCAAGGCTCAACTATATGGCATCATTATCTCTCCCTATTTCAGTGCAGACCCACATGGCCCATGTACACCCAACTCCTAGTCACAACTACCAATGCAAGGGTGGCTCCATCATGATAGATAGCCCTTTCCAACATGCTTGGACCCCACGGATCAAAGAGTGGCATGCCACAGACCCAAGTGGGCCCCACATAATGGAGGGTTTACGTCTATGACACCATTTGTAACACATGAGACCACTTCACAAGGCTCTAGTAGAGTTTTAGAAATGATAATTGGCCTGACAGACCACCCATATCCTTAACTGTGGGCTTTTTCCTTGCTCACGTGTAAGCCTAGACAAACTTTCTGACTGACCACCCATCCTAGTACTACTCTGGGATGAGCACGTTTAACCACATGTTCTTTAGTGATGGTCTCTTTGAAAATGAGGTGCACCTTGATGATTAGGCTAGTTTAATCATTCCTTATAAGGTCATTTTATCTGAGGCCTCAAATCATGGGATGTTACATCAACCTCCTACTATTAATTGATTTTGCAACTTCTATAGGCACACGAACGTAACAAGAACTGCTAATGGGAAAATCATGGTGCACCTACCTAAAAAAATCTAGTTTCCTCTGATGCCTCTGAAGATTCAACTACTACTGCCTCAAGTTCTACCCATCCCACGGTTGAGTGACCTCACTCGAAGTTTGAAGAACTCCTTCAGGCTCATCAATCCTCACAAACACCTACTCAAGATAGATGTTATTCTACTTTACTAGCATCCCCTGCTACTTATAGAAAAAATAAAGGGGTCATTAACTCATGAACATTAGCTCATATGTCCAGTTGTTTAGAAATTTTTACTACCTATTTGAAAACTACTTGTGTAATGCCTAGGCCCAAAACCTAAGGCTCTAGCAGGGTTTCAGAAATGATTACTAGACCCACAGACAACCACTACCCTTAACTGTGCGTTTTTTCCTCACTCATGCGCAATCCAGGATCCACTTCCCAACTGATCACCCATCCTAGTACTACTCCAAGCTTAGCACGCTTAACTATGGAGTTCTTTAGTGATGGGCTCCATGAAAAGGAGGTCACCTTGGTAATATGGGTAGTCCAATCATTACTTTTAAGATCATTATATCTAAGGCCTCAAATCCTGGGACGTTACAATCTACCCCACTTGGACTCTTGATGTCCTCATCAAGGCTCAACTATATGGCCTCATAATCTCTCTCCATTTTTGTGCCTCAAATCCTAGGGCGTTACAATCTCCCCCACTTGGACTTTTGACGTCCTCATCAAGGCTCAACTATATGGCCTTATAATCTCTCCCCATTTCTATGTAGACCCAAGTGGCCCATGTACACCCAAATCCTGACCACGACTACCAGCGCAAGGGTGGCTCCATCACTACTGATAGCACTTTCCAACATGCCTGGACCACACGGCTCAAACACGGGCATTCCATAGACCTAAGTGGGGCCCACCTACTAGAGGGGAATTGGCTCTGATACCATTTGTAATGCCTAGGCCGAAAACCTAAGGCTCTAGCATGATTTCAGGAATGACGATTGGCCCAACAAACCACCACTAGCCTTAACTATGTACTTTGTCCTCACTCATGTGCAAGTCAGGATAAACTTCCCGACTGGTCACCCATCCTAGTACTACTCCAAGATGAGCACACTTAATTATGGAGTTTTTTTAGTGATGGGCTCCCTGAAAAGGAGGTGCACCTTGGTGATATGGGTAGTCCAATTATTCCTTTTAAGATCATTATATATGATGCCTCAAATCCCGAGATGTTACAACTTGAGTCCCTCCTGTGATAGTAACTGATGGGAGTCTATCAACAGTATATGGTATTGGTTGTATATCTCTATCTAAAAATATTCATTTTAAATTTGTCTTATATGTGCTAAGATTTCCACAATCTATAATAGGTTAGTAAATATGTGAAGATCCTTCAATGCTTAATCACTTTTGATCCTAAGGGTTGTGTATTTTAGAATATCCAGACAAGGAGGATGATTGGTTTAGTCCATGAATGACCTGACATACTATACTACATGGATGTGCTACAATCTGTTGATGCTCTACTACTATCTTCTATGACTGGTCTGCAATGGCACTACCGTCTCAAACATCCTTATGCTACAAAACTACGATGCCTATTTCATGATATCCCTGATAAACAATTTTGAGTGAATCCTACCAATTTGGCAAACAAACTCGACTTGCTTTTCATAAGAAGAAAGATATTGGTTCTAAAAATCTTTCGGATAGTGTCCATGCTGATATCTATGGGTCCTTTTCTATGACTACCTTGTCTAGCTTTTGCTATTTTAGGATTTTTATTTATGGCTATTTTAGGGAAATTTGGTTGTTTCTTTTAAGGGATTGCAGTAATATTTTGAACACCATCACTACCTTTTTCACTTAGATCCAAACCCAATTCAATAAAACAGTTAAAATCTTACAAACTGATAATGCCTTAGAATTTATGGAACAATTTGTGGTTCTATTTTGTACTTCTCGGGGTACCATTCATCAGACTACCTATTCTTACACACCACAACAAAATGATGTGGATGAGAGGAAGAATGGACATCTTCTTGAAGTAGAATGCACCAATCTCCTTCACTATCATGTTCCTAAACATGTCTCATCTAAAGATACTTCTATAGCATGCTACTTAATTAACTGTATGCCTTCTTCCTTGTTGCATAATCAAGTCCCTTTGTCTTGTCTATATCTAGACGCCCCTTTGTTTTTGTACCTCCTCCCATCTTTGTCTATACATGCTTTGTCAAGAATCTCCACCCTATAATATCTAAACCTGACCCCCTCTCCACTAAATGTGTTTTTTGGGAAATTCACAAACTCTAAAAGGATATCGATGTTATGATCATGTCAAATGACAATTATTTTGTTTGTGAAGATGTTATATTTTTTTAACACATGTCATACTACTCTGACCAAGGTTCTTCTTCATCAAGTGATCAGTTAGATCCTACTCCTCTACTTGAGGTGGTAGAACATGATCACACTGACCTAACTAAAGAGGTGTCCACTAGAATACCCAATGTTATAGTCCTCTCTTTGGTCCCTCAACAACCAATTACTCCCTCTTCAGTAGATGACAACACCTTCCAAGTATTCTCTGGTCTATTATTCCTATTAGTCAACCAAAAAGGTGTTCATTCCTACACTCAACATATGAATTGTAATTTCTACTCTTCCATTAATCTTGGTGCTAAATTGCTTGTTTTACTGCTTCTCATTCTGCTATTTGTGTACCAAAGAATGTTATACAAGCTCTTCAGCATCCTACCTAGCATCATATACAAACTAAAATGACTTCACTTTGAGATCGCAAAACTTGGGATTTTGTTGATCGTCTTGATAATTCTTTGAATGTCGGTTGTATTTGGAGCTGAACGGTTGAAGGCTTGACTAGTAGAAAAAGGTTACACTCAAACCTATGGGCCTAACTACTTTGAAAATTTTCTCCTATATCCAGACTCAATTTGTAAGAGTGCTTATATATGTTGATGTGAATAAGAATTGGCCCCTTTTTCAACTTTATGTCAAAAATGCATTCGATATGGCGACTTACATGAGGAAGTCTACATGGAGAAACCATTTGGTTTTGTCAGCCACGGGGAGTGTTTTGAAGTCTACAGACTCATGAAGGCAATATAGGGCCTAAACAAAACCCATGGGTATGGTTTGATCAATTGTGTCAAATACTTTTCAAGTTTAAATTTTAGCACTCACATTTGGATCATTTTGCTTTTACTAAAAAAATCATTCTTGGGTTTGTTATTCTTATTATTTATGTGGATGATATAATTTTGTCTAGTAGTGACTTTGAAGGTATTAATTCTACTAAAAGATATCTAAAAGAACACTTTATTAGTAAAGATCTTGGTAAACTCCAGCATTTCCTAGGTATTGAAGTTTTCATATATACTTATGGTATTTGTCTTTCATAGTGCAAATATGTTCTAGATCTACTCACAGAAATGGGAAAGATTGGTACTAAACCTTATAGTACTCCTCTGGATCTCAATGTCAATTGGGATGATGAATCTTCACCACCCTATCATGATAACCACCAATACAAAAGATTGGTTGATAAGCTTATTTATCTTACTATGACTAGAGTTGATATTACTATTGATGTTGGACTTGTTAGTAGGTATCTGGATATACCTTGATAATTTCATTAGGTTGATTTCTATTGTATCTTTAAGTATTTGAAAACTTCTCCAGGGAAAGGACTATTGTATCAAAGACATGGGCGTTGTAAACTCACTGGATATTCTGATTCTGATTATATTGGTGTAGATGTGATAGGAAATCTACCTATGGCTATTGTACCTTCATTGAGGGGAATCTAGTTACATGGCATAGTAAGAAATAGACCCTGGTTGGTTGATCTAGTGATGAAGTATAATATATATCTATGGATCAAACTGCTTGTGAATTAATGTGGGTCCAAGGACTCCTGGAGGGATTTGATATCTCTAATTCTGCTCCTATTCCCATTCATTGCGACAATAAAGCCTCCATTTTCATCACCACCAATCCAACATTTGATGAGTGAACACAAGCATATAGAGGTGGGTTGCCATTTTTATGTTCTCTATGGTCACATTTATACTCCTCATTTATAGACAAAAGATCAGGTTGTTGACATCTTTAGCAAGATACTTCCCAAAAATTGTTTTTCTACATTGGTGGACAAGTTGGGCATGTCTGACATCAATTCTCCAGCTTGAGGTTGATTATTAGTATATATACTTTATGTGTTATGTTGTGTTGTGTATTTTTTATGTGTTATGTTGTGTTGTGTGTATTTAAGTTCTTTAGATTTGTCTTGTCTTTAGCTTTTCTTCTATCCCATATTTCCTAGTTTTGTTTCTATCTTACTCTCTTATCCAATAAAAGAGAGTGCATTGTGTTTGCATCACATATATCAAATAAAGGTTTTCTTATTCTATAAACTCCATTATTCTGATACCCTTTGTTGCAATCAAACTGATGAAACAAATTCATATCTCACTACTAACATTTGTTTCTTAGTGAAGTTTGATTATTAGATTCTTTTTGAAGCCATGAATGGTGTTGGGTCAAGGTTTGCTAACTAAATTTCCCTCCCAAACTCCATTCATATGAAGAGTTTTAAAAGGACATTTAGAGACTAGTGACAAGCTTACCCAAATATAGATATAATCAGATTGGAGTTTCCATATATGCATAGTTGCTAATGAAGTGTAGATCATGTCTTGTTTGGAAGATATAATGCATTAGATATCGGTTCTAACATACCTTCATTCAAATAATATTTAACAGACCTACTAATTCTTAATGAGCAGCTAGAATGGGTAATGGGAAAGCATCGTCGAGATGATCTTATTATCGTTATCACCTACTTCCTGGCTGCAATGAATTCCATAAGTGAGGAGATATTCAACCAAGAAAAATCACTTACAAGATGATACAATGGGTAACAATGTATCATGAGTTCATCTCTGAGTGTAATTGTGGACCACACAACATTAATGAAGCCAAACACCATTGTAAAAGGAAACAAGCACCTGTTAAAGAGGTAATGGTGTCATTATTAGCAATATAATGGTAGGTTCAGAGCTTTTAAATGATTAGAAGGTAAGTGTGTGTGTCTATGTGTACTAAAACATATGTGGGGATATGGAACATTCATTGGCAAATTGCGATGCTTTGGTCGTCAGTGTTCAAGTATCTTATCAAATAACCTCTTCAAACTTATATTGAGTATAATAGAAGAAATGGTTAAGCATATTAGGAAATTGAAAATAAAGAAGAGGCCATGTGTAAAACTTGAATGAATTTAACTATCTAAGAGCCTGATTCCCCGAGGAAAGATTCTCCCATGTCTACAGTGAAGGAACCTCAATAGTCTATAACTTGTACATACTAGGCCTTAGTAACAGCCAAAACATTTCATGTTTGACAACTACCCACTGGATTTTATACGAGCAACATATACTCATTTTGTTAGTTATTATAATTATGTATTTTATCTCAATAAAAGATTGTAAGAAATCATGAAATTAGGTGGATCCTTGGATTCTGACATAGATGCATGTCATTTGTGCACCCATTCAATTTATGAATAAACTTTTTGCAATTAGCTTGAAAAGAAAATTGATTTTCTCATATATATATATATATATATATATATATATATATATATATATATATATATATATCCTAACACCAAATTCAGTAGTTATCCTAAAGAATTAACATTATGAATACCAAGTCATGAAATGTGAATGGTATGTTCTTGGGATCCATTTGTATCCTAAGGTTGAAAGATGAACCCTCAAGGTTAGATCTTTATAATCCTTAGCTATAGTACCAAAACAAAATTCTTATGATGAAGTCAATAAATTGTAACCTTTTGCATGTTTCTCTTATTATCTAAGATAGAATCAAGGAAGGGATGTATTCTATCATCCCCAAACACATTTAAGAAAATTTAGATGTTATCAATATAAATTTGTTTGTTTAGATTTAAGTAAGCTTAATATCCCAATTATGATGATGTTATCAGTATAAATTTGGTTGTTTGGATTGTATCATTGTAGATACGGTACAATGATCACCCCCTTTATTATTTTCTCTGGTGTTTTCTTCATGGTAATATCATGACATGCACAAGTGGACATATCTTGATTTTTATGTGTTGTATATACTTTCATGTCCCCCAATACCGTTATTAATGAATTTGTTGGGTGTTTAACACCTTCACTACAGTTGAGGTTGTGCCTTTCCTAGATCTATGATTGTTGACCTCACTATTCTGTATATAAATCAAAGGTTTTGCAATTATTTCTATAGTTTTTCTTGGAAAATATAGTGGTGACTCTTTTACTTTTCATCTAGATTTATACAAAAAATGATGACCCCTCGATATGTTTCATGGAATTATGAAGAGGTACCTTAAAATGAGATTTTTATAGTGCATTCCTATTTTTATTTCTGCACTAATTTCAAAGAGGAGGAAGGTCATAAATATCATATGAATTATCTTATCAAATAAAACTATGTCTAGGATCTCTAGAAATATGTACATGTTATTGTTTCTCTATATTTTAATTTCTGTTCTAGAATTATCCTGTCAAATAAAATTATACATACTAAAGTATAGTTTTTAGATGATTGTAGATTGACGGTCCACATAGACTGGTCTTGTGAGATCATAATGGTTATACGATGATCTTTTTTATTCTTGTTGTGGCATATTTATGAGACATTTGCTTGCAACTATATATGTATACCAAGTGAGATGATATTGAGATTCACATGGTATGTTTATAGTAGCTCTACTCCATATACTTGTAGCTTGGTATAGTATTTTAGTCATTGGATCACAATTAATGTTTCACCATGTGCATGATTTCAATTATGCAATTCCTCATCACAAACCAGGTAAAAATCCATAATTTCTATTAAAATTTAATATTCATTTTAAATAATTTAACAGTCTTTTATTAAAATGAAAAGTACAAGAGTATTCAACTTTTATGATAGTGAGTCAACGTCATCACAATATGTGTCAAGATCTTGTATCCCTTGACACTAAATGTGTCATGCTTGTTTAAGTTTTTTGCTTTAATATTTTGGACTTATGTGCCTTTACAAAACTAGGAAATGACATTATATCAATGTAGAGAAAATTCCCAACATAAGACACAGTTAATATTGAATATTTTCTATTGAAGATGTTGCATATACAAGGTGAACTATACTCCATTTGAAACATGTGTTATATAGGGTTCTTTTGCAGGAAGCCTTGGGAGCACATACGATCAACTAGGGTAGAGAATCAACAATAACACTTGTGAAAGTTTCTAAAGCGAGGGATGTTGTGAGACCATGTTCCATGGTTTAGACCTAATAATATTTTATTGTCTTAAGTTTGTGGTTCAGTCTTGTTTGGTATCAAACAAAGGAAAATCATGGTCTATGTTTATATACATGTTATAAATGTGTGTCATATGTTTTTGTGGGATTTGATATTAGTGGGAACCTAAACATGGGTATTTTAAACTACTTGGGTATTTTGGTGTTTATATAATATTAGGTTTGAATAAATGATCTTAATTAGGTTGTATCGAGGTCTGGAACCCTAGTCAAAATACTATTTGACTAGTTGAGCGAACAAGATACAGTGATGGGCATGTCATTGTCATGACCTAATGCTAGTTGAGTCAATAGTCAGGAAATTAACTGAACTTGTCACACTAAGTTGTTGAGATAACTAGTTGAGTCAAATGCAATGTGGTCAAGTAATTGGTTTGAACATTGTTTTATGTGATTGGGACATTATAAGGATGATACTAGGACCAAACGTTGAAGTAATCAATCAAATATTTAGTTGGTTTGTTGAAAATTTTAATAAAGGCATTTTTTGCAATATTCACTAGCTCTATCACCTATGTACATGGGAATAGTGACACAAACCCATGTTTAGGATTGATTCTAAGATCAAGCACGTGTTCTTGGTGGATAACTTGGTGAATATTGTTGATCATGGCATCTTTGTGAATATTTAATATTAGAACCATGTTTTTTATCATCTAGCGTTTAAATGTTGGTAGGTATCCTTCACATTTTCAATCTAATAATAATACTTTCTTATCTCTACCCTCCTGGCCAAAATTCTATAGAACAAAAAGTAGAAGACCTTCTTCTAAAACCACTGTTTACCTCTTTGACCTAGAAGAAGATGTTGTAATCAAGGTTTGAGGTGGAAATCTTCATTTCTAAAGCTTTTGGTATAGGATCCTTTCTCCTCCATCCTAGATCTATAGAATACATGTTCTTCCTACAATACAATTGGATCAATCCCTCTTGAGAAATTTATACATTCTAATACTTAATCTAATTGGAGCTAAAGATTTAATAAATGTTCTTTCTAACAACTCTTGGTTTAGAAGGAAAAATAATTGGTTCTTTGACAACTTAAAATCATGTTTTTCTCTATGCATATTTTTGCATTCGTGTGTTCTTTTTTAAATGTTGCAGCCCTCCTTTTGATATTGACATATTTTCTCATGCATAATCTTTCATAGCTAAAACATGTCTTGATTGATTTTATTGATAAAACTCGATAAATTAGGAACTTTTAGGTTTATGTCCTCTACTTTTAGTGAATTTTACATGCTTTACTAATATTTGAGAAGCAAAAAGGTCATTGATCCTCTACATATTGATCTCCTCGCTAGAAGAAAGTATGGGATATGAAATAATATGTGTTGGTGTAAAGGTGGATCTGTGATTCTTTGCACAATAAAAATTATGTAAAGTATTGATAAGCAATCAGGTACAAAGAACTTTCAACATATTTTTATTAATATATGGTTTGGCTTATTTAAAAAAAGGTTTTTTCTATGTACAAACTAATAGCACATAGAAATAGACTTTCCTATAGAGATAATCAATGTTGCTACTTCTCATCTTAATTTATATGTGATGCGCAGAAATCATATCATATTTTCATGCCAGTTTAGTTGCACATTTCACTTAATTTAGCCACATTCATGCTAAGATGTTTGTTTCTTGTTGATCTTACTCATGTCATGATTTGAACAACATGTACATCAATTCCATTCATAGTGAAAGAAAAATGCCCAAAATTTGACCTTTTGGCATTTCTGGAGTTGCCCTAAGGCTTGGAGCTCAAAACTCAATAGAAAAGTTGTCTTACACCATGTGGATCGCAAACATGGCATGTGACTCTGAGTCATACATCCCTTGAATAAAATATAGTCATGGTTTGTGACCTGACGACACGGCATGAAGCAAAGAAACCAAAATTTTGTAAAAAAAGTGTTCTTAGTCCATGTGATCAAATCACATGGCATTTTACTTGCAATTGTGGACCAACTTGTTCAAAGAACTAGATCTAACACAGTGTGTGGCTTGCAAACACGGCATGTCATGTTTATTTTCTACAATTAAAAAAACAATTTCTCATTTTTGTTAGATATAATGAGCCACTTCCCTTGGGAAATGAACCATGTTCCATTTGGAGCAGTTAGAGGCCACATACAAGAGAGGAGCTTTGGAGAGGAAAACTAGGAGAGAAATCTAGGGTTTCTCAGGAGAGAACCCATTATTAGTTCATTTTCTCCTCTTTTCCTTTGCAAAGTTGTAGAGAGGAGGTTGCTAGAGAAAGGGGTGTTTTTAGGGAAGGATTGCCACCTTTTGGCTAGAGATCTCCATATGTTCTACATTCATATGGATCTATTTGTTATTCCTCTCTCTCTATTCATATTTCTCTCATTTACATATCATTTGTGTCTGTGTTTCCTCACCATGAGTGAGTAAACGTATATTCTTGGACATGTGAGAGTAGTTCCCATGTCATAACTCATGTGATCTGAATTTCATATTTAAGTATTGGTTAATCTTCTATTTCAAAACAAGTTATGGTGTTTATCTACTTCTATGCATGGTTGACCACCATATTTACATGCTTTATGCCTTTTATTATGTCTAGAAAGATTTATTAAGATGTAGGGAATAACTATTTTGACAACATTTCCTTGATCATGGGAATGGGTAAGATAATGTTGAGGGTTCTAGGTTGCAATCTGACATCATGTATACAAATGGGAATTTTGTACAGTATTAGGACTATCTTTTAACATTGGGAAATGTATTAGATCAAATCAATCAACCCTATGAAGATTAACCAATATAAGTGGATTCATGTTTTTTATTTGAGTTATGGTGTGGAAGTGAAATCTCATATCCAAGATCCTCTTCATATGTTCTTTAATCATTCTCCAAGTGATTAGTGTTCTTAATTTTCTTGTTTAAAATTTTGAAATTGATTTGATCCAACCAACCTTTTAATTGAAATCGACTTTAATTGTTGAAAGTTAGCAATTTTGTGCCTAGCTAGCCTATCTCCCTGTGGTTCGACCTCGACTATAATTGATCCCGTGTACTTGCGGGTGATTGACGAGTTGAGACAAGTAATATTTAAAACTCACTTGCCTTTGGCAATCAACAAGTTTTTGGTGTCATTGTTGGGGAGCTACAGTAATTTCTAGTTAGAGTAAAAGTGCTAATTATTATTCGAGACTAAGTCACCATTTTCCCATTTTCATATTGTGATACTTTTTTAGTCTTGGGATTCTCACTTGACCTTTATCTTTGTAGGTTGCATGCATCATTCTAAGAGGAATCTTAAGGCATCCATCTTCTTAGACCCAGAAATGGAGCGATAGTCAAATGAGAGCAAAGAAGGGTGAGAAATCTTAAATCTTAAAGGGATCACAACCATCATCGTCCCATTCAACACCTTCATTACCACCTTTACCTGATCCTCATTAAGAGACTAAGATGGAGGACAATTTCCCACTAAAGAAATTTGTTGTACATGATGCTGTCAACATTTCTAGAGCCATTGATCATCCAGCTATTGAGGCCAACAATTTATTATCAGTCCCACCATTATGCAGATGATCCAACAAACCCAAGTTTGGAGGAACTCCTATGGAAGATTTGAATCTTCACATAGACAAGTTTTTGTAGTATAAGAACACCTTCAGGATTAATGGTGTTCCAACTAAAGGAGTATGTCTAGTCTTGTTCTCATTCACTGAGAGATTGAGCCAAGGCATGGCTCTACTCCTTGCCCAAGTGATCCATCAAGAGTTGGGATGAGCTTTTGAATGCTTTTCTTACTAAGTACTTTCCTCCTAGAAAGACCACTCGACTGAGGACCCAGCTCACCATTTTCAAGTGGCATGAAGGTGAAACACTTTATGATACATGGGAGAGATTTAAGGATCTGCAACACCTTTTTCCAGCAAGGCTTGATCAACCGAATTCTTCTACAAACCTTCCACAAAGGGTTATTCTACAACACCCGAATGACTATGGATGTTTCTACAAATGGAGCACTTATGAACCAATCCTATAGAGAGGCATATGATATCATATAGGATATGGAACAACCATTATCAGTTGGAGTTCTAAAAGAACCGGTCAACCCCACTCGTCAAGTGCATGACTAAGAAATCAGTGGGAAACAGACTATGGATGCAGTTGATCTTATTGCAGCCAAGCTTGATGCATTGTCACCGAAGTTTGAAAATTTGACTACACACTCCATCCAAGTATCTGAGAAAGTTTGTGAAGCATGTGGAGCCCCCGGGCATGAATCTTCTTCATGTTTCCCAGTAGATGAATGTTGGAGAGGCACTGGAGCAAGCTAATGCAGTAGGAAGTTTTCCCAAAAAGCAGCTCTACAACCCCTACTCCAACACCTATAACCTAGGATGGAGAGATCACCTGAATTTCTCTTACAAGAACAAAAACCCTTAGAACCAGCAATCAAATCAACATCAGCAAAACCAAGGCCAGAATCATCAACAACAAATGGGCAGCTGCCAGGTCATGAACAATAACCATCCACCAGGATTCAACAACAACAGGAACTACAATCAGCCTCAACCTAACTCCACTTCGGAAACAATGCTTGAGACTTTTGTTTCAACATAGATTCAGCAAAATGATGAGTTATGTGCATGTGGGTTACTCTTGAAAGATTATATCACTCAATTCTCTTCGAAAGTAGATGGCATTGCTACTCATGTGAAGATGCTAGAAAATCAGATTGCCCAGCAGGCTCTAGCAAATCAAACGGACTCTTCCAGTTCATTGCCAAGTCAATCAGAGATGAATCCACGTGAATGCAAGTCCATTACTTTAGGGAGTGGAAATATTATTGAAAGACCCTCATTGGTAGATGAGAAGAAAGTTTAAAATGACAAAGAAGTTGATTCTAAGAAAGATCAAAGGAAGAAAGGGAAAGCTGAAGAGAAACCATCTTACAAGCCTACTGCCCCCATTTCCTCAAAGGTTTGCACTCTAGAAAGAAGATGGAAAATTTCACAGGTTTATGGACATTATCAAGAAATAGTATGTAAACCTTCCATTAGTAGAAGTCATTGTTGAAATGCCTAACTATGCAAAGTTCTTGAAAGACCTCTTAACCAAGAGGAGGAGGACATATCAAGTGGAAACTATCATGCCATCTGAAAGGATGAGTTCCATCATTCAAAATAGACTACCAAAGAAACTTGACAATCAAGGTGCCTTCACATTGCCATACAAGATTGGTGATACAACATTTAATAAAGGTTTAGTTGACCTTAGGGCCAACATAAGCCTTATTCCATTTACATTGTGGGAGCATCTTGACATTGGAGACTTGAAGCCAACTAAAATGGACATTCAATTGGTAGATCACACCATTAAGTATCCTAGAGGAATAGTTGAGGATGTTCCAATTCATGTGGTAAAGTTCTTTATCACTTGTGATTTTGTTGTGATTGATATGAATGAAGTTATGTCCAATCCTATTCTCTTTGGAAGACCCTTCCTCTGCATAGCTGATTGCATAGTTTATGTATGGGAAGGCAAGATCACCTTAGAGTAGGAGGGGGAGTAATGGAATTCTCAATTGTACACACAATTGAAAACTACTAGAGGGGGGGTGAATAGAGTTTTATAGTGATTTTAATAATTATTTAACTCAAACAACCAAAATTGAGATTAGAAGAAGGAGACAGGCGTTTAGAGTGGTTCCAACTATAGCAAATACTATAGTTGTCAGTCCACTACCCGGTTGCTTACCCAACCGGGATTTGAAAGTATTTATTTTATTACCTCTCGAGGATTTATACAAAATACAATACTTTCAACCACACCCTTTGAACAGCCTTCACTTGAAGTAGGTGCACCAACCCTGAGGTAGCCTTCTTGAAGTAACTCCAAGCTCCCCCTTGAAGTAGCCTTCCTCTCTAGAAGTAACCTCCCGTTGCACCAGCCTTCTGAAGTAGCTCAAAGTCTCCTTCTTTGCCAAGAAGATCTTCACCCTCTCCAATCCACAGCCTCCAACCTAGGAGTAGCAAGGAGAGTACAAACAGTAATAGGGAATAAGAAAGAAAAAGGAAATTTACAACTTATCCTTTAAAGCCCAAGGCTTGATATGCCTAGATCAAGCGTATAGATCTCCTAACCAAATGTGTGAACTTGTGATTGTTGTGGGTAGGAGATTCTATCCTATAGGACACGAATTTGAGCTAAGGAGAAAGTAGGCCAATGATCACAGTGCTCAATTTGCTTGCAACAGATTGCTCAAGTATGCTCAAGTATTTCTCAAGTGTAACAAGTGTAAAACAAGTGAGTTTAGGTGTCCTATGGCTTGTCCTATTTATAGGAATGGCCTAAATAAGCTTAAGGACGTTCTAGACAACTTCTAGGGGTTTCTAAGTGCTTAACTAGCCGTTAGGTACAAAGTTGTTGCTTTAACAACGGCTAATTAATTAATTCTGCAGTTGCTGTCAGAGACCATCTCGGTCGACAAATGGTCGACCGAGATACCTACTCGGTCGAACTTTTGTCGACCGAAAGGCTCTCTGGAACAAGTGATTTGCAACGTCTTTCTTCAACTGCCAACTAACTTGTCTGTTGTGTCTAACGGCTACTTTGGATCTTTCTCGGTCGAGAAGATTGTCGACCGAGAGTGTCTCGGTCGAGGAGTTTGTCGACCGAGATTGATCCTGTTTCAAGGTTTCAATTTAGGCACTAATTATGTATGTAAGTGTGCAAAAGTAATCCTATTTGAATGGGATGACTTGTCTAACTGTGGTGTTTAGCTAGGGAGAATCTAACGCTTGATTTACATGCAATTCTAAGTACTTGTACATTATATTTTTGTACAAGTTTTTACAACAGTGATTACATTGCATGAAAATATAAATATGTAAGCTTGTAGATTTTCCCTTGTTGCTTTGTCATCCTGCACACTCAAGTAGCTCGTTAGATTAATAAGAATTAAATGTTTGTCATAATCAAAACAAAGGGATTTATATATGTCCATTTAGCCAACAATCTCCCCCTTTTTGAAGATGACAAACATTTCCAAAATATAAATAAAGGAAATATAAAACATATGAGTTTCATACCTTTAGATTACCTTTTGTAGCTTTTTCTCTTGTGTAAAAAATGTGTGCTTATTATTCCCCATGAATTATGGAACATGAAATCCAGATCATTTGGGAATATAGCAACTTTCAATGTAAAGCCAAGAGTTTATTTATGAAACTCATTAATTGAGTTTTACATAATTACTAAATTTAAGTTTTATATTTATCTCTCCCCCTTTGTCATTTCAAAAAGATAACCGTTAAGAATAAAAACTCCCCCTTAATTAGATATCCCATCAAATCTAATGAAAAAGATGTCCATTAAAAAGCCAAAAATGTAAACAAGAGTTTTTGTTTAAGTAGCACAAATATCAAAGAAAACATCCTCCAAAGGAGTGATAAGCAATTGCTTCCTAATGTTGTTAAATTGATCTAGTGGAAGCGGTTTAGCCAATTTTATCTTCAACATGATGAGGGGAAAACATGATTAATTTGCAAATATATTCAGTTTTATTGCAAACTTGACAACAGAAACCTGCTCGGTCGACGATCTTTCGACCGATAGTGTTCTCGGTCGAACAGTTTCTCGACCAAGAATGTGTCTGGATTTGTTTCATAACTGTTTTAAGTAATTGTGTCATAGATCCTTGTCAATTTTGCCACAATTTTAAAGGTTGCATTTTTATTTATTTCTCCCCTTATTTTGTATGTTTTACAATGATGATCTTATAATCCATATTTTGAAGATGTCTCACATAAAAATATCCATTGGAATCAAGTAAAGATGGCCAATTTCATTAAAAGCATGTATTACAATCATAGAAAGATAGAAACATCATATAGAGATGACCCATTACAATTTTTCAAAAGATATCATTACAATAACTCCAACATTTACTGGAAAGACTTAAGGATTACATCAATGTCAGGGTCTTTCCCAAGAAAAGGCTCAGTTCCATAATACTGGACCAAGGTTTGCCAATCTAGAGCACCTGTCTTAGTTAAAGCATATGCTTCCAAGAATGTAGGAACTCGGTCAAATCGGAAATGAGCGGCAATATCTTGCAGTTGCATGGATGAAAACTGAGTGTGCGTAAGATCCACAGATGGTGGAGGTGGAGTTTGATAATAGTTGTATGAAGGATTGTATGGATTGAGCATGCCAGGATTTAAAGAATACGGATATTCATCAGGTTGGTTTGGTGAAAGGGTTTGCATTCTTTGGTTTATATAAGTCATGGCATGATGGTTATAGTCTAGTTGTTTGCTTAGGTGATATTGGGAGCCAGCAATATAAGTAAGAGTGTTTTGAATGGGGTCATGTGATAGGTTAGTAGAAGGAGGGGGTGGTGGTATGTCTTGATGAGATGTTTCTCCTTCAACTCTAGCCCTTTTATGACCAAAATCAATTCCCATTTTTTCTACTGTATTCTTACTTATTTTTTGTGGTCTACGCTCCCATGTATATCCCAGATCCTCAAGTGGGGTCTTAAGGAAATGTTGAGTAATTAGGCATACAAAATCGGCATATGGAGGATTGCCAGAAAACTCAAGCATGTTTTTAAGAATAATGCGGATAAAATTTGTGGGAATACGTTGGATAATGGCATATATTAGACACATACGAAAGACAGGAACTTCAGACTTATTGGCTCTAGGATGTATGTTTGTTGAAACAATAAGGTTTACAATCCTAGCAGTTGGTTTAAGATTTATAGCATAATATGTGCCTCTGTCTTCGTGACAGGTTGTATTGGATTTAAAAATGGTCCTTTTGATGTCACTAAGACTAATGGTATGGTCATCTTGGAGAAATTGGTTAAGGGGGTTTCCAGAAGTAAGGTCAAGGGTGTCTTGATATTCATCTATGTCAATGTTTAGCATGTCAAGAATGTCCCCTTCAGTAAATCGGAAGCTATGCCCATTGACCATAGTGTAGAAGAAGATGGTTTCATTTTCAGAGTGGGAAATGAGGTTTGCATAGAATTCATTCACTACCTTGATTGAATAGGAAGGAAAAGAAGGGTTGATGAATTCTTTTAACTTCTGTACTTCGAAAAGGTCCTCCAAGTCGACGATGTTGATGAAGTCCATAACTTCAACTGGTCGTCGTGGGAGAGGAGCTTTGGAGGAAAGCCGTAGATATCGATCACCAGCATCTCCATCGAGGAAGGCAATGTCGTTGATGATCGTAAGTGGTGGAGTAGCTTCCCGAGCTTCCCTTCCTTTCCTGCCGGCGACCTTCTTCTTCCCACGAGCAGATGATGAGGCCATTGTGTTGCTTGAAGGTGGAGAAGAAGCAAGGAAGGCTTGGGGATGAGGATGCTAAAGAGTTGCACAAAAATGCACTAGAGAGAGCCTATGGAAGCAAGAGTATGCAAGTGTGAGGTAGTGACCCGTCTTTGGTTCCTTTTATAACAATCCAGCGACCTGGTCGGTCGACGACTCGTCGACCGAGCGTCCGCAACGATCATTTTGCAGACGCACCACTTGGCTCCCCAACGGTCATATAACGGTCATAAACGGTCATAACGGTCGTTTACAACGGTTATATCCAACGGCTATTTCTCAGTCGAACAATTGTCGACCGACATTGTCTCGGTCGAACATTTGTCGACCGAAAGTGTGTCTGATACTAAATCTGTATAGATTATGTCGGTCGAGAGAGAGGAGCTGACCGAGAGTTTTTCGGTCGAAGAGTTTGTCGACCGAGATTGATCCTGTTTCAAGGTTTCAATTTAGGCACTAATTATGTATGTAAGTGTGCAAAAGTAATCCTATTTGAATGGGATGACTTGTCTAACTGTGGTGTTTAGCTAGGGAGAATCTAAAGCTTGATTTACATGCAATTCTAAGTACTTGTAAATTATATTTTTGTACAAGTTTTTACAACAGTGATTACATTGCATGAAAATATAAATATGTAAGCTTGTAGATTTTCTCTTGTTTCTTTGTCATCCTGCACACTCAAGTAGCTCGTTAGATTAATAAGAATGAAATGTTTGTCATAATCAAAACAAAGGGATTTATAGATGTCCATTTAGCCAACAACAATGAAAGCCCCCAACAAGATGGATAATATCTACATGGTTGATTGTATTGACAAGATTTTAGAGGAAGACAAAGGCTATTCTGATTTCCTTATTGACTATTGTATGGAAACGAATTGGACACTACCATGGCTGCATAAAATTTAGATATTGTTTCCAGTACTAGACCACCTCTACCTCATGAAGATACTTCACCATTGAAGGTTGACTCTAGCAAGCCCGCCAAGGAGAATAAGATAGAACTCAAACCCCTTCCATTAGGACTAAGGTGTGCTTTTATTGAACCTAATTCTACATCTCCTATCATCATAAATGTTGATTTAATCAATGAACAAGAAATCAATTCTTTAAATGAATTGTGTTTTCATAAAGAAGTAATTGGTTGTTTGATTGATGATTTGAAATAAATCAACCCCTCCAATTGCATGAATAGAATTAATAAAGAGTTAGATACAAAGCCTTGTGTAGAACCTCCTAGGCGTTCAAATCAAAATATGCTTGAGGTTGTCAAAAAGGAAATTTTCAAGTTGAAAGATGCATGGATCATTTACCCCATAAGTGATAGCTTCTGGGTGAGTGTTATTCATGTAGTACCCAAAAGGGGGATGTGAATGTCATCAAAGAGGATAATTATGAATTGTGTCAAACCAATGTAGACATAAGATGGCACACGTATATATATTATAGGAGGTTGAATAAATTAACTCGTAAAGACCACTTCCCATTTCCTTTCATTGATTTCATGTTTAGGAGTAGAGACAAATAATTCTTATTTCTTCTATCTTGACAGTTATTTGAGATTTTCCAAATACCAATTTATATGCTAGATCAGGAAAAAATGACATTTACATTCACCTATGAGACATATTGCTATAGACGCGGTCTTTGCAAGGCACCAAAGACTTTTTAGGGTTACATGATGGCTATCTTCTCAGATTTTATTGAACGAACAATGGAAGTGTTTATGGACGATTTCAGCGTCTATGGAAATTCTTTTGATGATTGTCTGTCTAATTTATCTAAAGTCCTTGATAATTATAAAAAGGTTAACCTAGTGCTAAATTGGGAAAAGTGCCATTTTATGGTACAATTTGGTGTAGTACTAGGCCATGTGATTTCTAACAAAGGTATTGAAGTTGATAGAGCAAAAGTGGACGCAATGGAGAAGATGTCTACCCCATCAAATGTCGAAAACGTTCGTAGCTTTTTTGGCAATGTAGGTTTCTACATACAGTTCATCAAGGATTTTTTCAAGATAGATAAACCCTTGTGTTCATTGATTGCCAAAGATATTGAATTTGTTTTTGATGAAGAATGTCAAGCCGCTTATAGAAAGCTCAAAGATGCACTTATTTTAGCTCCCATCATTCAGCCACTAGAGTGAGGTGCACCCTTCAAGTTGATGTGTGATGCAAGTAACTATGACATTGGTGCATTCCTCGATCAAAGGAAGGACAAAAAGTTGCCTGTCATCCATTGTGCTAGTAAAATGCTTGATGAAGCCCAGATAAACTATGCCACAATTGAGAAGGAGATTCTAGCCATAGTATATGCCTTCAAGAAATTTCATCAATATCTGGTGGGTTCAAAGGTTGTGGTTTATATTGATCATGTTGTCATCAAGTATTTGTTGAACAACAAGGATGTTGAACCATGCTTGATTTGTTGGATTTTGCTGCTTCAAGAGTTTGGTATCAATATCAAAGAAAAGAAAGGAACCAAAAACAATGTTGTTGAACATCTTTCCAGAGTGACTACAGGTGCAAAAGATGAATTGTCTATTGATGATTGCCTCCCCGTGGAGAATTTGTATGATGTTGATACATCGCAAGCACCATGGTTCATAGACATCACCAACTTCCTTGCCACAGGAAAAATTCCACCTGATTTCACCTATTAGCAAAGGAAAAATTTACTCATGATGTTAGATTTTACTATTGGGATGATCTGATGTTGTTTAAACAAGGAGCCCACAAACTGATTCAGAAGTCTATATTAGAAGTAGAGATATCAAGAATCATGATTGGCTGACGTTCTTCTTCCTACAGAGGTCACCTTTGAGGATGAGAAGATAGCTACCAAGATCCTTCAAGTTGGATTCTGTTAGCCGACCTTATTTTGAAATGTTCATATATATGTCAAGGCATGTGATAAATGCTAGAGTACAGGTGGGATATCAAAGTGAGATGAGATGACCCTCAACTCTTTCTTGGAGATTGAGGTATTTGACGTATGTGGTGTAGACTACATGGGGCCCTTCCCATCCTCCTACATTTAGAAATACATATTGGTTAACTGCAGTTATGTTTCAAAGTGGGCAGAGGCCATCCCTACCCAAGTTCTTGGTACAAAGTTTGTGTACAAGTTATTTCAAAAAATAATTTTCCCTTGCTTTGGAGTTTCAAGAGTTGTTATCTCACATGGAGGGACACATTTTAATGAGAAATAGTTCAACAATATTCTCTCCAAGTATGGAGTGACACACAAAATCTGTACTCCCTATCACTCCCAAATGACTGGACAGGTTGAAGTATCAAATCGACAGTTGAAAACATTCTTGAGAAGACAATTTCTAGCTCCAGGAAAGATTGGGCACTCAAGATAGATGATGCTCTTTGGGAATTTTGAACATCCTACAAGACTTTCATAAAGACCACACCATTCTGACTCATCTATGGAAAATCTTTCCATTTTACTTGGAACTAGAGCATAAAGCTTTATGGGCCATCAAATTTCTTAATTTTGACATGAAGAAAGCAGGTGAGAAATGATTGTTGCAACTCCAAGAGCTTGAGAATCTCAGGCTGGATGCATATGAGAATGCAAAGATCTATAAAGAGTGAACCAAAGCATGGCATGATAAAAGGATCAGAAAGAGAAATTTTGTAGGAGATCGGGTGGTGTTGTTCAACCACACAAGATTGAAACTCTTCTTAGGGAAGCTTAGATCCAAGTGGTCTAGACCCTTCCAAGTCTTAAAGGTTTTTTCATAGGAAAGCTATACACTAAATAAAAAAAGATAGAACTAGAAGCCTTGTGCTCCCTTGTTGAACCATGTTGAAGAAGAATGAAGTCTACTTCCAGACTCTAAATGGAGGACCTTTGTGGGATACGTCCCCACATCTAGATAGTTTCTTTTGTTTTGTTTCATTTAGTTTTACTTAGTTACTCGTAAACTTTTGAATAAGACCTCATGGTGCTAGACTAGTGCATTTTTGTGTGAAAACCAAGTAATCATAAGTGTTTCTGCAGGTGGAGACTATTTCTACCAGTTTGAACAAGAAGGCAAAGATATGCAAAAATTGTACTTCCACCCTTACATGGTGTGTTGAAAATTTCACAAATTCATAAAACTTCACAAAAATCACTCCTTACATCGTGTTTGCATCATCCACGGTGTACACAATATTGAAGGAAATTTCAAGCTATAGGAATGTAACCAACACGACATGTTGGATTTATTTGGAGGAATTCAAAATTTCATAGAAAACTCATCTTATGTTGTGTCATCACCGCCCATGGAGTGTGGCTTTTGGAAATAAAAATTGTCCAAATTCACAGTGAATCTGACTTAAGTTGTGTTGAATCCTACCACAACGTGTCAAATTCTAACCAAAATTTTCAAGTTTTTACGACATGTGCTTGCTAAGGCATGTATTGTGATTGTTTATAGAATTGGGAAGTTAATTCAAGCCTTACAGCAAGTTGTCCTCTATTATGTCATGTCTCGGCACAACTTAAGTGACTGAACCCTAAACTTCATTTCATTATATCATGATCCTCACGTCGTGCAGTCGCCCCTTTCACCCCACCCTCTTGCAAATTCATCAGCTACATCATGATTCTCTACCACCACATCGTGATTCTCTACCTCCACATCGTGGATGATGACCTTCATGTTGTAGTGCTCCCTTCACCATCCACCACTGTGCACCGCCATTGATGCAACACCAGCAAAAGTAAGAAGGAATCCAAGCCACCATTGCTCATTGACTGCCCTCCATCACTCACTCACTTGTCAATCAAAGCTCCAACTGCTAAGATCACCAACATGAGATCCACACCGACCACCATCGACACCATCCTCAATCATGTGTTTCCGATAAGGGTTAGATCTGTCGTTCCGCAGTCGTGACATGGTGTAACATACTGAAACTTGGGACTAAATTAAAATTTTGAACTATGATTTGTAATCCTTCAAAAAAATTGAATTTCCTTTTCCTAGATTGCACTCACGTTTGTCTCCCATTGGAAATATCTTGACACTCAAGCTCTAGAATACAATTTATCCTCATTTGGCATAGTCATTCTTCTTGGGACCCACAAGTGAATAATTGAATTCCAATATAATTTCTTAGCTTTGGAATCATATAGAATAGTACTAATAATTTTAGTATTTATTTGTAGAGTAAATAATTCCTTTTACTACTCTAGACTAATAAACTAGAAAAGTAAATACTTTTAGTAATTAGACCAATTGCTATTAAACCATCATTCAATATTACATTAGAAACGGAGTAATGAATTAGGAGAAATGAATAGTGGTAGTAACACCATTGCATAAGGCAATTTACTAGTATTTATTAGCAACCTAATTAAGGGACTTGATTAGGGCCCATTTAGAACAGGGCCTTCTGCCCTAATCGCACACCCATGCGGCTGGGATGCTGCTATTACCGTTACAACACAAAAACCAGCGGGGAACAACCCCGAGTCCAGTCCCTCGCCTCCCTTTTTCCTGCTCCCTTACCCTCGGTTTCCCTTTCTCTCACAACCGCCGACACCTCAATTCCTGAGGCAGAGACTCGAAACACCCAAAGCCATGAAT
The DNA here is from genome assembly GCA_963693085.1 of Alisma plantago-aquatica. NCBI lineage: Eukaryota > Viridiplantae > Streptophyta > Magnoliopsida > Alismatales > Alismataceae > Alisma > Alisma plantago-aquatica. Next base: position 943,339,864 of record OY856412.1, on the reverse strand, counting down.
GGCTGGGTGAATGTAGCAGAAACGGCTGATGAGCCGTCTGCAACGCCTCGCGCCGCCTCCAGCAACTAGGAGCCTCAAGAGACCTTCCAAACCAAAACCCTAGAATCTTAAATCACGTGTATATATATACTCCCTAACCCTGCGACAGACCTGTACTCCCACCTTCAGCCAACATCGTCTCCCTCGTAGATCAGCCTCTTCCCCTTCGGCCTGCAACTGTTCTGAACCTTGACCAACGATGGCACCAGAGCCCCGTCACCACACCACCAACCTACACACAACTCTGACAGCCAACGCCTGGAAACACCCTGACGCCACCTGCACCTGGATAAGCCGGCATCTGCAGACATCAAACCGTCAGGGCCACCTGAAGATAGATCTACAAAATCCTGTCACCCTTGCTGCGTCACCATGCACCACGACAACCTGGCGCTGCCACCACCACAGCAACACCATCCGCCACCACCACCACCCTTGCAATAACGGCGACAGACCTCTCCACCCATAAACCCCATCCGCCCTACTGACCCTCGGAGTCTCTGATCTACATTCCCCTCGCCGAGGGAAGTAACACCCGGCCTGATGCTCTATAATGAGCCTCCACGTTGCACCTTCCCCGTCCTCTCCTCTTCAACCTACTGTCAAGTTCTGCCATCTCATCCACCATGTCAAGTACTGCGCCTCCTCTCCATCCACTGTTGAAGAGGAAAGGACGCACTTATGTCGGCCCCTACTTCCTCCTCATCTTCAGCACCACCTTGACCCAGCCACCTATCGATCACAGCACCGCCAGCCACCCTTGGCCGTCAACAACGGCAGACCCTTCCTTGATTCCCCTTTGTCGCCATCAACACCGGGGCGCCCTATCCTGGGCGAGCGCCTGCTCCCATCACGGCCGCCCTCACTTACAGTGCCGCCGGTCTGGGTAGGACCGCAGAACGACAACCACCGCTCCTCCTCCTAAATACATGGGCTCCACTAATACCCCGACGCCACCAGCCACGCTACAGCCTCCGTCTCCGGCCGCAACCCCGGCGGCCTGCATCTGTGCGCCACAGCATCTCGACGCCATTGGGACCACTGCTGCAAGTCGATGACCCCGTTCTTTACCTGATCCAATGCACCGTGCTTGATTGTGCTGCTAGCATCGACCTTGTGGCCACCAGCAACAGCAGCCAAGACTGTGACGAGGTCATCCCCCCAAATAAGAACACCACCGAAGACACCGACACCCTAGGAGGTAACTGCGTCGACCTTCTATTAGCTGATTGTAACTGGGAATCTGCATTGTTCCCCGTGACTATAGGTCAGTCCCTCTTTCCTCCATTTCATTTCATATTTAAAGCCTAGTTTTAAGCACTAATAAGATATACGAATAACTATCATCTATAAAGATAAACTCTATTATGCAAATCAGATAGTACACATGATTTAGATTAGAAGCTAATAGTCATTTATACATGGTATACTTATGAACATGGTGATAATGACAACCAATTCTAGTTGATATTTGAACTTGATGCAAATCCTATTAGTATTAACATATACATGAGTTTATGAATAAATAATAATTTACCATATGGAATTAGTAATAAAATCTTAGGGTTGTAATATCATTATCTCTAGGAATTATAACTAGTTCGTTCACATAAATTTAATAATATAAGGAAGTGCACTCATCTATATACCTTTGATTATAGGACATAAAAGAGAAGGAATATATATAACAGAAGTATTTCTATAAACATTTTGGTATTCACATTAGATTATATGGTAGTTCGGACTAAACATCAATATACCTTATTTTTCATAAAGATATTGGTGCTCACATACATAACTTAATTATAAGTATTAGTTCATGACTAATGTATATGGTGGTCTGTTGACTCTAAACCCTAGATATTCCTATTAAGACCACACTAGTAAATGGACACCTTTGATCCCTAGTGACAACATAGAAGTATATTATAAATAAAAGAGAACATCATTTAGGATCTAATCTAGAGATAATATGATCAAATAAATGAGTATGTAACAATGACTATATATATAACAAGATGGAAACCTAGAAATTACATTGAGGGGAAAATATGTCATAGAAACCTAGAAGGAAAAATCTAATCATAAATAAGACAGATTGAGAAACATTGATTCCAAGCCAAATGGTCACCAAATTGTATCCTACTTTGTAGATGTTCTCTCTTGGAGCCAACTTGTGATTATGCAATCCTTGGAGCCCTAAATAATTCAGGTACTAAATCTTCTATTTTATTGTTGAATTATTTTCCCTCTTGATGGACACACATATATCTTGATTCGTGGTGAATTCTATATAGTTTTGAAACCTCTATTTATTCTTGAAAGTTCACCACTCTCATTTTGTAATTGATAAATTACTGTTGATAATTATTTTGGCACTAGACTTGATCTATTTGGAGTTTTGACTCCCTGTGGACTTTGGTCCCTTGGGCTTTGGCCCTATAGAGCTTTGGCTCACTTGAGTGGGCCAAGTACCCCACAACCCTGCGTAGAGGATAGGGATTAGTTGTCCCCCAGTTAACTGGACTAGATAATAAGGCACTAGTGTCGTTCTCTCCTAGAGTGTGAGAACACAAGGCACTTAGCCCTAGAAAAGATATGATAGAAAGGTGCCAAAACTTGTTAAATTGAATATCTAAAAATTGATATACTTTGTGAATAGCTTGGATAAAATTTTTCCTACTTTAATTATTGAATCTTGCTCAATGATATTCTTGTGAAAGATTTGCTATCTTGAAGTTGATATTGAAATTTCTTTTTGTTAGCCTTGAGTCCACCAAATAGTCCTTTCCTAACTTTTATTGTACATCTAAACCTATTTCATACATAGTTCAATGATTGGATTTAGTACCAGCTTTGCTGACCCTTTGTTTCCCTTCAATGGGGTCCATGTGTGGTTTTGTTCCCTCTGGGAACTCATGGACAGGAGGTAGATGGAAGAGCTCGAAGAGGCATGCACTGGGTAGTCCTCCGTTGAAGACTAGATAGAATGAATGATATTTCTTAAACTTGTAATCATATTTGTAAGCTTCCGCGACTCTGATGTACCAGCATGAATGTAATAAAGATTGTTTATGCTTTTGATATTATTTTGTAAATATTTGATCGTAAAGATCGGGTCTTTACAACATGGTATCAGAGCCATAAACGGTCGGCACTCATGCATGTCTCGGAAAAATTAGAGTTAAGTAGGAATACCAATGGAGTAGTTAGAGCTTAGAAAAATAGTTGACAAGAAATACTAGTATAACTGGGCTAATTACTAGGAAATACTTAGAATGCAAGTAGGTAATATTAAGAACCTATGTTATGATGTACATTAAAATAGAAATTCATCTTGCTCATCTAACTTTTGGGCTCCTCTAGGGATCGATTTACTTGAAGATATTATTGAGGAAGAAGTGTTGATGAACCCTTTAGAACATTAAAGTCACCAACCTAGGTATACAAATGGGTAGAGTATCCTGACTTTGTTGTTAGGATTCGACGTACATTAATAATTGCAGATATTAATATAGAATAAATTATTATACTAGACCCTAAAATGGGAATTTTCACAATCACTTTCTATAGTTTCCATTTAAAAATATAAAAGCATGTCACATAAATAATTATTCATTTTTTTTTTGGGTATATGTGTGTACTTGTGCAATGAGATATAGTAGGACATCACTTTGACCCCTAGGTATCTGTAGAGTTCCCTAGATTATATTTTTAGTTGGGACACTCATAAACAAATATAAATATGGAAAGTAGAATTAATAAATACCACAATTCCTAACAATGTTTGAATTTATGCCAATATTGTCACATATGACAAACTTCCATTTTGAATATTGATGAAAAAGATATTGACAATATGAACAAAAAAAAAGTGATTAGTATATTCCCTTTATAATTCTGTAGTTACACCTCTGAGAAAATGAAAAGTATTTAAAGAAGCTTTGACACTTGAAATAAATTCAACACTAGATTCACATGAGTAGGAAAATTGAGGAAAAAAAAATTACAATAGGATGATACATAGTTAATATTATGTTGAATTAGGATAAAAATGATGAACTCAATATTTTGTGAACTTGTAATATCTATGTACACATAAATATATAACTAGTACAATGTAGATATCATAGAGAGAGATTAAATCCTATCTTAGTTGAAATTGAAAATTAAGTATATGGGGACTTCTTGATCTAAAAAAATCATTGCACAAATATAGGTGGGAAAAAAAAAATTGATCAAGTATAATACATCGTTAAGACCTAAAAAAAAAAAATAGAGACAAAAAGTGGTTATAATGCAATATTAGATAAATACAAATAGGGAAAAGAGGTAAAAAAGGGGGGGAGTCAAAATTTGAATCCATTTGGGGGTTAAGTTGGTAACTAATGATTATTGAGGGAAAAAAACTTGAATAGATATTTTATTAGACCCTCAACTATATATATAATTTTCGGAATAATATAGTAAATAGACCCTACAAAAAAAATGATATAAATTACGACACAAAATAAACATCACTCAAACATTAATGATAAGTATATTGGATTAAAGTTGATGAAGTACTGATAATTATGGATTGACCAATAAGCTTGTGGTGTAATTCAAACTTTTGATAATGGTTGTCAAGAACCACAAATGGAACATGTAAGCTCTCATATTAGGATATGATATTAGAAGTCTCATGGACTAGTAATCATTAAGAACCAAATCCAATAATAGATATATTTTTGCAATTTGCATTTGCACCTAAATTAGTTCATATTTTCGAAGATAGAATAATAATTGATCTGGTTGGTCACCCTGGCTAAGGCATAGGCCAATCAAAGGAAGATTAGTGTTGTGTGCACTAGCAAGGTTGACATTTGTGCAAATAAGAGTGGTATGCTAGGAAATTTGGAATTTGAAGAAATTAGTTGTCAAGAAAGATAAGATTTCGGGGACGAAATCCCTTTGAAGGGTGGTAGAGTTGTAACATACTGAAACTTGGGACTAAATTAAAATTTTGAACTATGATTTGTAATCCTTCAAAAAAATTGAATTTCCTTTTCCTAGATTGCACTCACGTTTGTCTCCCATTGGAAATATCTTGACACTCAAGCTCTAGAATACAATTTATCCTCATTTGGCATAGTCATTCTTCTTGGGACCCACAAGTGAATAATTGAATTCCAATATAATTTCTTAGCTTTGGAATCATATAGAATAGTACTAATAATTTTAGTATTTATTTGTAGAGTAAATAATTCCTTTTACTACTCTAGACTAATAAACTAGAAAAGTAAATACTTTTAGTAATTAGACCAATTGCTATTAAACCATCATTCAATATTACATTAGAAACGGAGTAATGAATTAGGAGAAATGAATAGTGGTAGTAACACCATTGCATAAGGCAATTTACTAGTATTTATTAGCAACCTAATTAAGGGACTTGATTAGGGCCCATTTAGAACAGGGCCTTCTGCCCTAATCGCACACCCATGCGGCTGGGATGCTGCTATTACCGTTACAACACAAAAACCAGCGGGGAACAACCCCGAGTCCAGTCCCTCGCCTCCCTTTTTCCTGCTCCCTTACCCTCGGTTTCCCTTTCTCTCACAACCGCCGACACCTCAATTCCTGAGGCAGAGACTCGAAACACCCAAAGCCATGAATGGCTGGGTGAATGTAGCAGAAACGGCTGATGAGCCGTCTGCAACGCCTCGCGCCGCCTCCAGCAACTAGGAGCCTCAAGAGACCTTCCAAACCAAAACCCTAGAATCTTAAATCACGTGTATATATATACTCCCTAACCCTGCGACAGACCTGTACTCCCACCTTCAGCCAACATCGTCTCCCTCGTAGATCAGCCTCTTCCCCTTCGGCCTGCAACTGTTCTGAACCTTGACCAACGATGGCACCAGAGCCCCGTCACCACACCACCAACCTACACACAACTCTGACAGCCAACGCCTGGAAACACCCTGACGCCACCTGCACCTGGATAAGCCGGCATCTGCAGACATCAAACCGTCAGGGCCACCTGAAGATAGATCTACAAAATCCTGTCACCCTTGCTGCGTCACCATGCACCACGACAACCTGGCGCTGCCACCACCACAGCAACACCATCCGCCACCACCACCACCCTTGCAATAACGGCGACAAACCTCTCCACCCATAAACCCCATCCGCCCTACTGACCCTCGGAGTCTCTGATCTACATTCCCCTCGCCGAGGGAAGTAACACCCGGCCTGATGCTCTATAATGAGCCTCCACGTTGCACCTTCCCCGTCCTCTCCTCTTCAACCTGCTGTCAAGTTTTGCCATCTCATCCACCATGTCAAGTACTGCGCCTCCTCTCCATCCACTGTTGAAGAGGAAAGGACGCACTTATGTCGGCCCCTACTTCCTCCTCATCTTCAGCACCACCTTGACCCAGCCACCTATCGATCACAGCACCGCCAGCCACCCTTGGCCGTCAACAACGGCAGACCCTTCCTTGATTCCCCTTTGTCGCCATCAACACCGGGGCGCCCTATCCTGGGCGAGCGCCTGCTCCCATCATGGCCGCCCTCACTTACAGCGCCGCCGGTCTGGGTAGGACCGCAGAACGACAACCACCGCTCCTCCTCCTAAATACATGGGCTCCACTAATACCCCGACGCCACCAGCCACGCTACAGCCTCCGTCTCCGGCCGCAACCCCGGCGGCCTGCATCTGTGCGCCACAGCATCTCGACGCCATTGGGACCACTGCTGCAAGTCGATGACCCCGTTCTTTACCTGATCCAATGCACCGTGCTTGATTGTGCTGCTAGCATCGACCTTGTGGCCACCAGCAACAGCAGCCAAGACTGTGACGAGGTCATCCCCCCAAATAAGAACACCACCGAAGACACCGACACCCTAGGAGGTAACTGCGTCGACCTTCTATTAGCTGATTGTAACTGGGAATCTGCATTGTTCCCCGTGACTATAGGTCAGTCCCTCTTTCCTCCATTTCATTTCATATTTAAAGCCTAGTTTTAAGCACTAATAAGATATACGAATAACTATCATCTATAAAGATAAACTCTATTATGCAAATCAGATAGTACACATGATTTAGATTAGAAGCTAATAGTCATTTATACATGGTATACTTATGAACATGGTGATAATGACAACCAATTCTAGTTGATATTTGAACTTGATGCAAATCCTATTAGTATTAACATATACATGAGTTTATGAATAAATAATAATTTACCATATGGAATTAGTAATAAAATCTTAGGGTTGTAATATCATTATCTCTAGGAATTATAACTAGTTCGTTCACATAAATTTAATAATATAAGGAAGTGCACTCATCTATATACCTTTGATTATAGGACATAAAAGAGAAGGAATATATATAACAGAAGTATTTCTATAAACATTTTGGTATTCACATTAGATTATATGGTAGTTCGGACTAAACATCAATATACCTTATTTTTCATAAAGATATTGGTGCTCACATACATAACTTAATTATAAGTATTAGTTCATGACTAATGTATATGGTGGTCTGTTGACTCTAAACCCTAGATATTCCTATTAAGACCATACTAGTAAATGGACACCTTTGATCCCTAGTGACAACATAGAAGTATATTATAAATAAAAGAGAACATCATTTAGGATCTAATCTAGAGATAATATGATCAAATAAATGAGTATGTAACAATGACTATATATATAACAAGATGGAAACCTAGAAATTACATTGAGGGGAAAATATGTCATAGAAACCTAGAAGGAAAAATCTAATCATAAATAAGACAGATTGAGAAACATTGATTCCAAGCCAAATGGTCACCAAATTGTATCCTACTTTGTAGATGTTCTCTCTTGGAGCCAACTTGTGATTATGCAATCCTTGGAGCCCTAAATAATTCAGGTACTAAATCTTCTATTTTATTGTTGAATTATTTTCCCTCTTGATGGACACACATATATCTTGATTCGTGGTGAATTCTATATAGTTTTGAAACCTCTATTTATTCTTGAAAGTTCACCACTCTCATTTTGTAATTGATAAATTACTGTTGATAATTATTTTGGCACTAGACTTGATCTATTTGGAGTTTTGACTCCCTGTGGACTTTGGTCCCTTGGGCTTTGGCCCTATAGAGCTTTGGCTCACTTGAGTGGGCCAAGTACCCCACAACCCTGCGCAGAGGATAGGGATTAGTTGTCCCCCAGTTAACTGGAATAGATAATAAGGCACTAGTGTCGTTCTCTCCTAGAGTGTGAGAACACAAGGCACTTAGCCCTAGAAAAGATATGATAGAAAGGTGCCAAAACTTGTTAAATTGAATATCTAGAAATTGATATACTTTGTGAATAGCTTGGATAAAATTTTTCCTACTTGAATTATTGAATCTTGCTCAATGATATTCTTGTGAAAGATTTGCTATCTTGAAGTTGATATTGAAATTTCTTTTTGTTAGCCTTGAGTCCACCAAATAGTACTTTCCTAACTTTTATTGTACATCTAAACCTATTTCATACATAGTTCAATGATTGGATTTAGTACCAGCTTTGCTGACCCTTTGTTTCCCTTCAATGGGGTCCATGTGTGGTTTTGTTCCCTCTGGGAACTCATGGACAGGAGGTAGATGGAAGAGCTCGAAGAGGCATGCACTGGGTAGTCCTCCGTTGAAGACTAGATAGAATGAATGATATTTCTTAAACTTGTAATCATATTTGTAAGCTTCTGCGACTCTGATGTACCAGCATGAATGTAATAAAGATTGTTTATGCTTTTGATATTATTTTGTAAATATTTGATCGTAAAGATCGGGTCTTTACACATGGCATAAAGACCACCCTTACGACGTTTTCTTATCAGCAAAAGGTTGAAGACAATCAACAAGCCTTACGGTGTTTGGGGCTTTGGTACTCTATGTTGCTCTTAGCACAGCATTAAAGAAGAATGAGTCAATATGTTGTGTGCCCGCTGCCTTACACCATATTGATTCATCTAGTAGCTCAAATATGCCTAGAATGAAGATTTTTGCAAAGCTCTTGCCCAGACCCTAAGTCATCATTCTTCAGTGCCCCCTACATCTCATTGGTGCACTTCACACTGAATGTAGAGGAAGACATTTTCTACCACCGTGTTTCCTCTCGTAGGATGGTATCGACCAGGTTTGCATGTGATAATGATATGGACATGCTAGGTATTTTGAATGAGGCTAAAGAATATATGGTTTTTCTCAGTTTGGGTTTCTATTACTTCAATTATGTTTCCACTTACCCACACATAGCCTATGAATTACTGAAAACTCTCACAGTGGCAGAGGATTCATCTGATAAATATGAACCATTTAATCTAGTTTCTTTTCATTTGATGAACAAGCCTTTCAATTTGAAATTTAAACAATTTTGCGACTTGCTTGAATTTTATTATGAGGGTAGTATTATCATATCAAAATAGTTTGAGCAAGTCACCTTCTAGAGACAAATTACTAAGGAGACCTCTTATGACCCTGCTAAAGCTAGTGTATCATGTTCACAAGTTGATATTCAATATGTTATCCGCATTCTCAGCACAAGTATTTTCACAAGAAAAGAAACACAAGGTGTAGTGGGAAAACTTGATCTGTTTTTCCTGGGGGGCATGGTGAAAAATTATGATGTGAACATCAGATACCATTTCATGTCAAGAGTTGTAAAGATTCAGAAGGAAGCAAAAGGCAATATCATGATAGGAGGAATTATCAATAAAGTTGTTATGGCTTTAGATGTCAATCTATCTATCATTGATCCCTTAGATGGAGGGGAATATGTTGATTGTGGTTGTCTCATTTCCTCTGGCCTATTAGGAAATGATAAGAATGGAAAGCTCTTCCACAAGGTTCATAAGAAGTCATCTATGATCTAGTTTCCCAATCCTACCTTAACAACTCTCAAGGATAAGACAAACTAGAAATATTTTTAGAATGAGGGACCTTATACAGGTGCACATTTTGGGTCTTCCTATGCCAGGGATGGCATTCCACCACCTCATTCTATAGGAACACATATAGATTACACTTGGAGGTACCCAGACATGAGGCAGCTTTATGGTTATGTTCAACATAGGTTTGATGATCAAGATGCCCGCATCTCTCAACTTCATCAATAGTATACGGGACTGTGCCAAAATGTTACTGACATCCACACCATGGTGACCAAAATGGATTCCTTGCACATCTCTTAGGGCCACTACGACTATCCTCCATAGCCACGCCCACATGTAGGACCCTCCCCCATGAACATCAAGGATCCCACCCTCTTCCCAGAGAATCTCTAGCCTTTCCAAGAGGGTTTTAACCCATCCTTCTAACTCACCTGAGGTATCCAATTGTACATCTCCTAAGTTTGTTATGAGCAGTGAGGAAACTATAAATTTCAAGCTTAGGGGGTACAACCAATCGGTAGTTTTAGTTTTAATTTTCATGTCATTTAGTTGTTACTTCCATGTTTTGTATTTCTTATCACATCATTGCTTGAATATTGAGTGAATTTTTTTTATCAATCTGACTTACCGCTTGAATCATAATTTTGCAAAGAACATGGCTATAAGATGACATATTGGGCATAATTCATCCTAATTGAAATTTTTTGAAATTTTTGGCTATTCATCTCCATATTTAGGTGTTTGGCTAAACATGATTTCCAATTCTCTCACCTATTATCTTAAACCATGTAATCATTCAAATACTTTGAATTTTTCAACTTTAGATATTTTAGTAACGATAAAGATGACTTTGTCAATCCTATAATGCATTTTTCACTTCTTTACTTGACATTTTTTACAAATTAAAAATCATCTTGCATGATTAATATAATGAAGGGTGGCTAGCATAGGACTTTGTGGTTCCAAAGAAGTCACATAAAAGGGGGAATTTTGATCTTCAACCAAAAATCCAAACCCCACAAAAGATGGCTAAGTCACCCACACTTCCACCAACCCAATGTAGGTTGGGGATAACGTTTGAAAGAGAGAAATTAATCCCCAAATAGTATTCCATGTGCATGTAAGCCTATATTAGTAGCAGATTATCTTACACTAAATTTTAATGAAATATTTTCTTGAAATAACAATGTCATTGCAAGAAGATAGATATTTTCATTTCAGTGATCTTTGTGGCAAATCATCATATTTTTGGCTCTTTCATCTTGGTTTTACTAATTTCTCTCTAGTTGGTTCTTTCAAAGAAAACTAAATATCTATTTGAACTTAAAATCTTATCTTGAGAGTTAGAATTGGCTTCATGTTCAGCCGCACATCTAAAGGATGAAACTTGCCATTTCAAGATTCAATTCACATTCAATAGGATATGCTTTTTGCCCATATGTTTGTTCTAACCATTTTATCCAGTTATTTTTGCTTGAGGACAATCAAAGGTTCAAGCTTAGGGGGATTTGGGTACAATAGACCGGTAGTTTTAGTTTTAGTTTTCATGTCATTTGCCTTCAGTCATTTGACTGTGTCTTTTAGTTATTACTTGCATGTTTTGTATTTCTTATCACATCATTGCATGAATATTGAGTGAATTTTTTTTATCAATCTACCTTACTTTTTGAATCATAATTTTGCAAAGAATATGGCTATAAGATGATAGATTGGGCATAAATCATTCTATTTGATTTTTTTTTGGAATTTTTGTTTATTCATATCCATATTTAGGTGCTTGGCTAAACATGATTTTCAATTCTCTCACTCATGATCTTAAACCATGTAATCATTCAAATGCTTTGAAATTTTCAACTATAGAGCTTTCAGTAACGATAAAGATGACTTTTCCAATCTTATAATGCATTTTTCACTACTCTGCTTGAACTTTCTTACAAATTAAAATCTTCATGTATGATTAATATAATCAAGGGTGGCTAGCATAGGACTTTGTTGTTCCAAAGCTGATCCCAAAACACGTAAAAGGGGGAATTTTGATTTTCAATCAAAAATCCAAACCCCACAAAAGATGGCTAAGTCGCCCACATTTCCACCAACTCGATGAAGGTTGGGGATAACATCTGAAAGAGGGAAATTAATACCCAAATGGTATTCCATGTGGGTGTAATCCTATATTAGCATTCGAGCACCATTCACTAAAATTTGATTGATTTTTTCTTGAAATAACAATGTCATTGCACTAAGATAGATATTTTCAGTCCAGTGAGCTTTGGGGTGAATCATTATATTTTTGGCTCTATCATCTAGATTTTACTAACTGCTCTCTAGTTGATTCTTTCAAACCAAATTGAATATCTATTTGAACTTGAAATCTTATCTTGAGAGTTAGAATTGACTTCATGTTTAGTCACACATCTAAATGATGAAATTTGTCATTTCGAGATCTATCAGTTCACATTCAATAGGATATGATTTTTGACCATTTGCCTATTCGAGCCATTTTATCCAGTTCTTCTTCCTTGAAGACATGAAATAGTTCAAGCTTAGGGGGATTTGATATGCACAAATCATATCATATTTTAATACCATATTAGTTGCACATTTCACTCAATTTAGCCACATTTCTACTCCAATTCATGCTAAGATGTTTGTTTTTGTTGAGCTTACTCATGTCATGATTTGAACTGTAGGTACGTCACATTCCATTCACAATGAAAGAAAAAAGCCCAAAATCCAACATTTTGGCATTTCCAGAGTTGCCCCAAGGCTTGGAGCTCAAAATTCAATAGAAAGTTGCCTTACATCGTGTGGATCGCAAACATGGTGTGTGTGTAACACCCTCCCTAAGTACACACATATAAATAGCAGAAGCAACACCGAGTTATCCATAACTCGTGCACTCAAGGGGGCATTACTTAAAACTGGCATACATAACAACATTATAATCAATCACACAAATTGAATTATTAAAACATTCTCATGATTGTTCTTATAAAAGGAACATAAATGTTATTACATGGAAAACTTATATTACATCTTAAGACAATGTCTCTATTTTAAAGTTCTAAACTTGGAAACATATAGGTGAATCTATAAACCTAAGGATCATCTTATAGTTGGCACCCCCACTAGATCTTATCCTTCTCTATCCTTGTGCTTGAGTCCTTGGGATCTACTCTGTTCTTGCTCCTCACCTACGGACATCTCGTCCCCAGCCATGCATTAGAAAAATAGTTGTTAGCATAAGTGGCATGAGTATTCTAACGTATACACTGCTTGATGAAATAAGAAATTGCAAAATAATCTTAAACATTATATACTGAGAACTAACATCAGAACTTTAGAAAATATGAAACATAAATACCTCTTCTTACTTTAACTTATCTCTTATCTTTTTACTTTATCTTTCTCTGGAGACTTGTACTCTGGTACCTGGGTCTCACGACCTGCACTAAGGTGCCTGAGTCATGTCTCACTTATCTATTAATTTCCCTCTTTCAGAAATTAATAGAGAAGTGAGACATATAGGTGAATCTATAAACATAAGTCACATAACCTGCACTCTGGGCCTGGGTTATGTCTCATAATTGGCCTGCACTCTAGTGCATGGGCCACGTGACTTGCACAAAGGGCCTGAGTCATGTCTCTCTTATCTTAATCTCTTTCATTATACTTATAAATGAGATTATGTGAATTCTTTGAACTAAGAAATCTTTTATTTATGACTTTTATCTGACTGTGGCCACCATTATACAATTAGTCCTCATCTGTTGACACTGAAGTGTCCTCCATGGTGCAACGCACCCTCTGTTGGCATAGCGTGCCCTCTGGTGACACCGAAATGTCCTCTATGGTGCAACGCACCCTCTGTTGGCACAAAGTGCCCTATGAAATGGAGTAAACACTCCTCTGAATTGGAAACAGATGCCTCTGAATTGTCTTGGGACTCTTTAAATGAGGACTTATCATATAATGTATTATGTGAAGGTTCTGAATTAATTATCTTAAGTCTACCATTACTAAACTCTAAAAATGAACTTATCTGAAACTGAATATCGAGTATTGAACATTATTGAACTCTGAATCTAAATATTTGCTCATAAAATCTGAACTGAATCTATATTTGAATATGAATAATCTCAGTTATAAAACTGAGATTGGGTCTAAAACCCTTATCATGTATCTTAATCAAATATTCAGCTACCTACATATTGAGTAGTCTATATCTGAATCTAAATTTGAATCTTATCTTGAAATCTAAATCATACATATTAATGCACTTACATCATAAATCTTAAAGCATTTTGTTCCCATATTCTTATCATGACTCAAATCATGAATCTTAATAAAATCTAGTCTTGGAACTTTATCATGACATAGTACATTGTAATCTTATAACATTAACATGAAATGAATTCTCAATACATCCTGGTATTAATAGAGTGTTTATCTTGAAAACTTAATCATGTCTTAATATGTTCAAAAAAATTATATTCTTACATCGTGCTTAACTCTAAAATCTGAATCATTCTAAGAAATCAAATAACTTCTTAGTTATCATATCTTTATCTATATAAGAAATCTTAATAGCATATTTCTACTTGAAATCTTATTTACATGGCTATATCACATAATCATGGAAGTATGACAATCTTAATTTCATATGTTATCTTGTAGTATTATTCATTAACATGAATGATTAATAAGAAATCTCATATGAGCATGATCCTCTAATTTTTCTCATGAACACTTGGTTCATGAATCCTAATCATTTGAAGGAATCTTAATAACATATCTCCACTTGAGATATTGAGTATGTGTCAGAATGCAATCATGAAGATATGAAAACTTTAATTTCATATCCTACTTAAAATCTCAGAATATTAGAACACATAAGTCATAATGCCTTGTATGAGGAACATGTAAATGTACTAGGCACAATAAATATGAATACTCATGGTCATGAACCACTTACCTCTTTTAAATAAAAACCTAATTTCTCATCTTAGTTTGGATAACTTGATCATTTAGTTGGGTGCTGGAAACTCTATTTACCATGTTCATTCAATAACCAAACATTAATAATTATACTCAGCTTAGTTTCTAGGTCCTTGTGATTCTTCGCTAAGCATTGAGACTAGGATTCAAATCATGCTCTAAAACCTAAACCATTAGCTAGCTCTCGAAAAATAGACCAAATTCCATATATTACTTGACCCCATTGGATATATGAATCAATTGCTATAATTTATGTAATATAGAGACATTATATGAATATAACTATTAATACCTTATTGTGGGAGCTAAATAGGTCGCAAGCAGGATCCATCTTGGGCGGACTCTTCTTGACCCGCTGCCCCCTTCTCCCTCAGTGGCTCACAAATGGGGTTTCCCCCCTCTGTTTCCTCTATTTTACATAGCAACACCAAATTGCTGCTTGGGCGAGGAATATGGGGCTTTTCGGCCACCCTTGGTTCAAGGAAGGGCCGCCTAAACCTGCCTGCCTCACTAAGATTGGCCCTAATTGTTCCCATGATTGGTCCTCCCTGGGCTATATTCTAGAAATCTTGGTTTCACTGGCACCGTGGTGATGCAACTCAGTTTCTCTGTGAAACTAATAATCGCTCGGCTGCGGAGGCTTAAACGAGGCAAGGTATCACCTCTCGCAAGTATCTTCTGGGAAGGCTTCTCCTCTATCCGAAAGACCTCCTCACATGACTGGTAGGCTATTCTCAAACATCTTGGAGATTTCTTGGGCTACGATCTGGTGGTCTCCCTTAGCGGCGGCCAGGGGTTCTAGTACCCAAAAATAGGGCATGTTTCCCTATTCTGACTTCTGGGAAGTAGGCAAAGAAACACATCGTGGTCACCCTGATCCCAGTCCAACGTTGACCTGATGGTGGTGGTGGCCTTGCATCATTGGGGAAAACAATTGGTGGACGGGGAAACTGGATCTCTGTATCTTCACAAAATGGGTCTTTATACATGTCATCCTTGAAAACCTAGGGTACGACAGAGACCCCCCCCACTTGTAAAGTGTTTAGGATTTCAGGGATCTTTTGACCAAAGTCTTAGAAGGTCAGAACTCCTTTATAAACTGGAGTAGGCATACATTATCTGGACTCGTCTATTGGTATCAATCTAATGATTTGACGACTACAAGGTCACGGATTGTCCTTCATAAGTGATAACCTAATCAACATATCATGAAACATTATCCAATGGGTTATTCCCATACGGAGTTACATATATTGCATGACCATTTGGTTTAATAGCTAAACTCATTTCTATAGTCATATACACATTGACATATACCAATGCATTCAAAAATCATAAGATGATCTGATAAATTTTAATATTTATTTGGAAACTTTAGGAGAGGTTGTTAACACTATTTTCTTCCTAGATATTCATAAAATTTGTCAAACTCATATTCATGATCATTTTTACATATAACTCCATAGGTGTCATATTTCCAATAAGACATAACCTCAACTTTACAACTCATTTATCACTTATATACTTAGTTTTTTATTATACCATAAGAAAATTTCAATCTCATTAGCAAAACTTCATTAAGGATTACATATAATTTTTGGGATGTTACAGTGTGAATCTTAGTAATACGTCCCTTAAAGCAACTACAATCATGACCTGTGACCTGATGATGCGGCGTAAAGAAAAGAAACCATAATTTGACATAAAAGTGTTCTTACGTCATGTGATCCACTCACACGGCATGTTACTTGTGATCATGGTGCGACTTATTCGGAGAACTAGATTTGACACGGTGTGTGACTTGCAAACATGGTGTGTCATGTTTATTTTCTGCAAATTTTTAAAAGAACAATTGCTCATTTTTGTTAGATATAACAAGCCACTTCCCTTGGAAAGCGAACCACATACCATTTGGAACAGTTAGAGGCCAGAGATAAGAGAAGAGATTTGGAGAGGTGACCTAGGAGATAAAGATAGGGTTTCTTAGGAGAGAACCCATTCTCAGCTCATTTTCTCTTCTCTTTTCCTTTGCAAAGATGTAGAGAGGAGGTTGTTGGAGCAAGGAGTGTTTTTAAAGAAGGATCTCCACCTTTTGGCTAGAGATCTTCATTTGTTCTTCATTCCTACGGATCTATTTGTTATTCCTATCTCTCTACTCATGTTTCTACATATCATTTATTCTTATATTTCCTCACCATGAGTGAGTAAACTCATATTCTTGGACATGGGAGAGTAGCTCTCATGTCATAACTCATGTGATCTAAATTTAATGTTTAAGTATTAGTTAATATTCTGATTCAAAATGAGTTATGGTGTTTTATCTTCTTGTATGCATGGCTAGCTAGCATATTTACATGGTTTATGCCTTTTATTATTTTTGAAAATATTTATTAAGAGGTAGGAAATAACCATTTTGACAACATGTCCTTGATCATGGGAATGTCTAGGATCATGTTGAGGGTTCTAGGTTGCAATCTGACATCATGTATATGCATGGGAATGTTGTATAAGATCAAGAGTATCTTTTAACATTGGGAAATGTATTACATGAAATCAACCAAATATATGAATATTGACCAATATAAGTGGATTCATGGTTTTTATTTGAGTTTTGATGTGGAAGTGAAATCTGTTATCCAATATCTTATTGATCTGATATTTAATCATTCTCCAAGTGACTAGTGTTCTTAATTTTCTTATTTAAAATTTTGAAATTGATTTGATCCAACCAACCTTTTAATTGACACCGACTTAGATTATTGAAAGTTAGCAATTTTGCACCAAGCTAGCCTAGCTCCTTGTGGTTTGACCTTGACTACAATTGACCCTGTATACTTGTGGGTGATTTATGGGTTGAGACAAGTAATATTTAAAATTCGCTTTCCTTTAGCAATCAATAATATGATATTAAATGGATTATATCAGGTATACCTTTCACAAAGAGTTAGATACAAGAATATGACCATGGAGTCACTTCCAAGGGGTCATTGTCATGGGGTCGCTAGTACGATCACTGCATAGGTTGTAGGTGGGGCTTAATTTAATCCCTTATGGTTAATAAGGATGTGAGGAAATTCAATTATATAAGAAATGCTTGGAAGTTGGAAATAGAAGTGTTCATATATGTCATTTGTACTTTATAAATTCATAAACTATCATACATCATATGCTTGTTCAAATGGCCTTTGAAATGAATATAATTGTGTATCATGGCTTATGATGAATGATCATTGAGTAAGTGTAAGATATTCTCTAGCATCCCCTTATATCCACAATAGAATATAGTATACTTTACATACATATTCCTTATGTAAAAGGAATCTAAATATGATAAAACATGCTACCATGTGACATATTGCTTTATGTATATCAAAGATGTATTGATAAATACAATATCAAAACCTTGTTTAAGGTTACCACATAAAGTACATATGGTCCATATGATTAGCTTTAGTTAGTAACGCTCCAAGTGATCATGGTGATCATTAAAGGCATGTGATTATAGTTAATGAGTCAAGTTCAATTGAAGAAATCTTTGAGATTTGTGTATATACTAGGTAGTACTTATTGTTACATGTTTCCATTATTTGTTTATTCTTCTCTATTTCTTTGGTTAACTTTACATAACAATGTTTCCAAAAATCCCTAATTGTGTCACATTAATTAGTTAATGATCATTTTATGACCATTTCTTGAAAGATGAGTAATTGGACTAATTAATAAAAAAACCCTAGTCATGTTGTATGCCATGTGCACTATGCACCTTATGTAACATCTAGGTATTTTCCCTTGCCAATAGTGAGGGACCAAGATAAGAACTAGGGATGGAAATGGTTTTGAGAAAAAACCATATTCACGGATAACTAGACAAAATTTTACACTTCATTGTCTCACTAAATGGTTATGTGAAATAAGGTTTTAACTTCTTAAAATTGTTGTGATGTGGTGTGTTTATGGTTCTAGAAAAACATTATGGATACAAATTTCTTAGTAGATCATTTTAAATATATTTATATATGTGTATTAAATTATCATAATCACGTTATGTGTTGTTGTTGCCTCATATATATATATATATATATATATATATATATATATATAAATTTGTAATTTCTTTATAATGTATAGGGAAGTAAGAATTTCTATTTTTGCAATTATTCACAATAGTTGTCCTCTTTGTACAGCTAGTAAACATACATTCTCTTGTTGGATGTGAAAATATAGTCAAACATATATTTCTTTTATATATTTATACTTAATTCAAATATGTGTATTTTCAAAATCATATATACACATTTGTATATTGGTAGAATAGAAATTCGGGTAACTAAATTATTATTCATTGACGGAGAGATATATTAATTAGTGAAGATAAAATCAAGTTAAAAAATAAAGAAATTTGAAAAGAATATGGTACAGTAGAACAAAGATAGTAAGAGTTAAAAAAAGATAATTCTATCTATATTAATCATTTTATTCAAAATTAATTTAAATATTATTCCACCCTTTTATATCATCATTTTAGCTTACCTCTCTCTCCTATAGTATATATCACAACATTTAAATGTAAATATTATCTTACTCCTCTCTCAATATAATGTATATAACTAAGAAAGAGAAACAATTTACATTCTTCAAAATGATGAGGACATCTTAATAGCAAAGAGAGACTTGAGGAGTTGTTCTAAATAGAACAGTGTTGTTTGTAACAAAAGAATGATTATTAGTGGGGGATACTTAATGAGTTGTTTTAGAATAGGATGGTTTTTGAACTCACAAGGGAATTAATGTGTATGTGAAAATGGTCACATTTACATTTACTAATTAGAATGGTAGTCCATATGAACCACACTTTTTTAGTTAATATGAACATAACATTGTGGTTTTAGATTGTCTAAGTTTTTATTTTCAATCCTTGTGCAAAATTATATGTATAATGATACTATTTGTATAGAATTCATTCAAGATATGTTGTGGTGCAGTTAATCATGGTTTTCTGGAAGTGTGAATATGATTTATCATATTAAAAACCACAATGGATCTAGTGAACATATGATGTCTATTTTTCTACCATGGTGTGGTTATCGTTTTATTATAAGGCACACCATATTTGCATCACTACCATCCCTAATTAGATGAATCTAAAATTTTATGTAGTAATATCAAAGTGTCACACACCAAAGAATAATATGCATGCACATCAACACCACAAAGCACCAAACAATATACAAAATGCACATATATATTATAACATATTGAATTTTGGACTCTGGATTTATTTTGAACTATAAAAAATTATTACTATCTTCACTCAAAAAAAAATCAATTGATCTTATTCTATGATTGTATTCTAACTTCTATTGAATAGCTATGAAAGTTATGAACCAAATTCAATTATTAATGTTATGGTTGGATCTAACTAGATTGGGATCCATTATAGGTTAGGTTGACCCAATTATAAGGCATTGTCTTTGGAAATAATTAGAATACATTTTGCATTATTAAAATTCAATATAGAAGGATTATTTGAAATAATGAATTATGCACCATACTAGGATGGTAAAAGTCAAATGGATATTTTTCAACATAAAATTCATTCCTAGAATATTGTTTGCAAAATTAAAATTTGCCATGTTAGTTTGTATATTAGTTAATCATATTGTCAAATAGAAATTATATGAGTTATTTTAATGGTATATAATTATCTAATAAAACAATTATAGACATCATGTCTACATGGTGTATATGATGATATTGACACCCCATTTATGCTCCCTGTAAAAAAAATCACGAGTAATGTTATTCTTTAGCTAATGTTGGAGTCCATTTCACATTTCCATTTTTTCACACTTTCTTGAATATTTAATTCAACCATTTACACACACCTTCAGCTAGTCTGGGGATTTCTAAAAAGAAACTTTCTTTTTGAACCCAAAGTGTGATTTGCTCTTCAATTATGCTTTCTACAAGTAATTGCCTAGTTGAATTATCTAGAATAAAAATTCATTTTCCCATGAATATCCAATGATTTATCCTTGATAAATCTTAGGGATAATCCTAAATTATCTCTCTTTTCCATTTTCTTTGACTTTTGCCAAAACATTCCTAAAAAATTAGAAAATCAAGAAACCAATTTTTATCCAACCATGACACTCTACAGATCTGAGTCTCCCACCACATGCCATGTGGTAGCTTTCCTTAATCTTTGTGCTCCATGAACATGGTGCATTGTGGTGATCTTATATATATTCTAAAAGGTTCTGGTCTGAACCATGAACCCTAATATCCATATATAAATACCCCCCCATATCATCTATATTCCAGGGCCCTCTTGAACCTCTTAAAACCAGAGGATCAAACTACCTCTCTCTTTTATTTCCACATTACTCATAATCAGATGATCCTTACTCTAATAGTACTTCTCTTATTTGCATCAGTAGGCCATTAAAATGGTTTTTGACCGCTATATCTACTATTTTATTACTTCTTTGCTTGTTACACTACTATGTTATAATTGTTCCATTGTTCTATTTAAAGTTATTATTACCCTATGCATGCTAATCATCCTCAAAATCATATGCATTGGACCTAATCACCCTTGAGGGATCTCTTTTGTGGGAATCACTAAGGTGATTAGGACCACAGTTTATCTAAATGTAGGACTTTTAGGGTAATGATGTGAAGGACGCAGACATCTCTAGCCCTAAAATATTGCCCACCAATAGTTATTTTACCACATTCATGTTGATTGATTATCTTTTCATCATTCTAAATTGATCTTTCTTCATACCCATCTTAAAAGAGGCTCGATACCAGTTTATCAAGTGAGATGGTGTGGTAATCCTTCTCCACTCGTAACAAGATCGTCGAACCCAATTTCTCTAGGTTCATCATGTTTTTATTTACTAATTTATCTGACTCATAGTGTGACTCTATTTATTTCATGGATTCAATGATTTATCATGGTTTACCTCATTTTTCATATAAAATGGTGTGGTGACTATGAACACATGTCTTTTGCTTTCCATGCAATCGTCCAACAAAGTTTCACTAAAAAAGGATGGGAATCTCTTCTACATTTTTTGGGAAGGGTGTGATAGACAGGAGACTTCACTGGGGATGCCAAGAGGATTTGAACCAAATTCTCGCTACATTGTGCAAAAATTATGCATCTACACGACCGTTCAATTTTTTTCTTTTTTTATTGTTTTTATTTTCCTACCTTTTTCCTTTTCTCTAGCTTGTTTCTTTCTCTAGTTGGTCTGGGATTGGGTGGTGCATCCCTATGATCCACCAGCCCCTATCTTACAAATTGAGGTGATTTGTCAGTCCAACCCTCTTCTTTACCTTTTTGACACTAGCCAGTTTTAGCAATTTCCTTTTTTTCTTATACCTTTCCTTTTTTATAACTAACTCAGAGTTTTTTTCATGCTTTCCTTTTACAGTTTTATGTTTGCCTCCTTGCATTGTTTTTCATTAAATAATAAATAAATTAATCTATATAAATGAAAAAATTAGGATGAATAGCATATGTAGGTTGAAAACAACGTATGATCTTTCTTAAGAAATATGGTTATAGTTTCTTTGTCTGCATTTCATTGTATTTCATGCTTTATGGACTTGCTTCTAAAAAAATCTAAAATTCATCACTTTCTCTCTACACTCCTACAAACATATGTTCCATGGAATATGTTCCAACCTCATGTTGAATTCTTAGAACTGACGTGGGGTGTTAATAATGGTAGAAATATAGTGTTAAGATGGACGTATAAAGGCCTTGAGCACACCCCACTCTCTTAGCACTCATGAGTAATTATGACTATCATAGTCATAAGGTGTATTGTGAACATTACCCTAATCCGTTGAACTCAGGTTATCCATCAATGAGTGCCATATATTAATAGAAAATATAAGTACCAACCCCTATTATCTAGCTCATGTCTGAGTGAGGACATAATTCAAAATTAAACTCATGGGCTAAAAGGGGAGGGTATTTGATTTGTATACATATGTCTTGTTGTGGGTGCTAAAAAGTGTGAGTTATTCCTAACCTCTCTTTGGTGTAGATCAAACAATCGTTCTATGAAGATTAACAATCTTTTCAAATATGAACTATATTTTTAGAAGATTATCAATCTCATATCAAACAAACATTTTAATAAGATTGACAATATTTTCAAATCTAAACAATATTTTTTAAAGATTAACTTTGTTTTCAAATCAAACAATACTTTTAAAGATTAACAATCTTTTCTAATTAAACTAACTTTTAAATATTAACAATCTTCTCAAATGAAACAATATTTTTAAAGATTAACAATCTTTTTCAAATCAAACAATCTATTTATAGATTAACAATCTCAAATTAGACCATTTTTTAAGACTTAAAATCTCAAATCAACAAATCTTTTTAAAGATTAACAATCTTAAATTAAATAATATTTTTAAGGTAATTTTATTCGAATCAAACAATCCTTTTAAGATTAACAATCTCAAATGAAACAAACTTTTAAAAGAATAATGATTTCAAAATAAAATAGTCTTTCTAAGAGGATTAACAATCTTTTCAAATCAAACATCATTACGAAGATTACCAATAACAAATCAATAATCTTTTTGAGATTAATAATCTGAAATCAAATAGTCTTTTTAAGATTAACAATCTCAAATCAAACAATCTTTTTAATATTAACAAGTTGAAATTGAAGAATCTTTTTAAGGTTGCATTCACAAATCAAACAATCTTTTTAAAGACCAACCATCCCAAATAAAACAATCTTTATAAAAGGATTAACATTCTTTTAAAATTCAAAAAATATTTTTAGAAGATTAAAAAATTCAATTCAAGCATCTTTTTAAATATTAAACAATCTTTTCAAATGAAAAAATCTTTGTAAAGATCAACTAGCTTCTCAAATTCAAAATTATAGAAAAAATTTGATGATTTTCTTTAAAAAAATGAACTTTTTTCAAAAGAACTTGCTAAGCAATCTCTAGAAGAGTAGACGATTATCCTTTTCAAGGTTCCTTGCTTTCAAAACCCAATCATGTGAGGAAATTCTTCAAATTTGATTGAGACGTAACTCTTCAATGTTGGGTCCTTCTGACCTAAAATTGGATCACCCAACTCCTTTTATGCTCACATCTATGGTACTAGACCATGACCTTAAAAGACTATCATGTTCTCTTTATGCCTGCATTTATGGTCATGGAATATGACTTAAAACTAGACTGCAACCTAGAACTACCTCAACAATCAACAAGAAGATGCCAAGTTGAGGCTCCCTCCTTGTCGAGTTCTCATTGCTTCCCAAGGGTAGGGACTCTAGAACTCCTCAAACTAGCAGAAACAAGGATGTCATGGATGTTGCCAAGGGTTCCAATTTAGGATCGCTGCTGGACGAGGACACCCTAAGGGGGAAATGATTGATTAAGAACATTCATTGGCCCATCAGGGGCTATCTTAGTCTTGATTGACCACTTGAACCCCCAACTTCCACCCTCTTTTGAATAATTCTTTTAGGACACTTCCCTAAGATACATCATGTCCACCACCTTTACTTTTTCCTACCATGGCATCATCAAGTAGACATTATGCCAAAGGTGAGAAAACTCCTCTATCTCTCTTAAGTCTAAGTACATGTACCATCACCTAAAAATAAATAATGAGAAAAAGAGATTATCGCATATATCCTTCAACATGAGAAGATTGCAAGAAACCAGAGAACACTCTTTTGTGAACCTCCCAGACAAAGGAGAAATTTTTAAAATTCTTGTTTGGTATAATTTGGGACCTTCCCTAAACATAAAATATCTTCTCATACAATATTACACCCTACTTTTGAATCTTGGTAATGTGAATTTCAGGACATCATGAGAAGGTTAAGGATTCCGTACTTCACCCTCATTCACCATGATCGACCCAAATGGCTAGAAGAAGAAATATAGATTTCTAATCTAATAATGGAACCAAAGGAGATGTCAGCCACAACACGCAAGATAAACATGTGGGAGGTGAAAATCACAAAGAAGCCATAATGGTTTCAGAAATGTCTGTCTCTCAGGAAGGTCCTCCACAATGCAGATTTAAACAGTCGACTAGCATGCCATTCACACCTCCACCAAGCTTGGCATACTTAGGAGGATGGAACTATCCAAGATTCATCGGATGGGGATATACATATTTCGACTTGTATTCCATTCTTCCATATGGCATGTTGGGATTCCCACAAGACTCAACTAGAACCATTCTACCTAGGTGCCTGCTAGGATCCACCATTCACAAATTTTGGGACAATTCCAATAACTCCAAAAGCAACAATATATATATTAAATCCAAAAGGAAAGACCGAGAGGGGAAAGGAGGAAGATATTACAACTATAAAATAAGATACTAAAGAGTATGAGAAAGACATTGTTTTAGTACAGGTTCAAGAACAACACCTAAATGGCATGGGACCCATCCACATCCTACACTCCCTTTATCTTCCATCCTATTCCTGGTATAATCTATATACAGAAGGAGGGCATGGATTCCCACCACCAGTATACACAGTGTTATCAATGACAATTAGACTGTCTGTGATACTAGTGGTAGTCAATCTCCAAGAAGATTTTTCTCTAGAACCACTATTGCGAGCTCCCTTTTTCTCGAGATCTTACATAAAATAAAAATTCTAGAAGGAATATAGGATAGCAGGAAAACCTTAAGTGAATTCTTCCATTTTCTATATGCAAAACTATTGGACAACTACAACATGCCTAAGTTCCATGAGTACTCCAAAAAAGGGGACCCGGTGGCCCATGTCAATGCATATTGAGCGGACATGGTATAGGTCCAAGATGATGATAAGGTATTAATCTGCCACTTTGCATGGAACCTACCGCATTGGCATGGGACAATACACAAGATATGTATATATATATATATATATATATATATATATATATATATATATATATATTACACATCATTAAGGGCTCAACCATGCCCAAAGGTCATTAAGACCATCATACCACCACATGGGCCAAGATGGTTTTTTTATCAACATTCTTTGAATCTAGACCAAGTCTACACCAAAGAGAACCTCGAGGCACTACAAAAAAGGCAAATAAAAGCTTCTCTGAGTTTGTAGGACAATGGAGGGAGTTGGCCTCCCACATGAAGTCCAATCCCACAAATAAGGAGGATATAGACATGGTGTTCTGAGCTATCCTATGAGATCTACAAGGTTCATGTGCTACAAGAGTAAGTTGATATTCCACAACTGCTTGTAATTTTTCTTGTTCCTTTTGTATCTTTGTACGTTCAATGTTTTCTTGTTGGTCTTGAACTTCTTCGAGTTCTACTTCCCTCACACAATTTCCTTTGGAAATAAATTCCTTTTCAAGGAATACAACATCCCTAGAAATAGATGTTGTTTTTAGATAGAATACAAAAGTGGTATCCTTTGGTTTCCCTTGGATATCAAAAAAATAACATATATCTGACTTGGTCTTTGATTTTTGGGAAATTGTTTTCTCACATAACTTCACCTCTCCAAATCTTCATAAAAAACACATTGGCACGTTTTCCAGTCCATATCTCATATGGTATCCACAAATCAATTTACAAGGTATTTGGTTAAGTGTAAACATTGTGGTTTCTAAAGCATATCCCTAGAAGGAAGTTAGAATATCATCAAAACTCATCATTGATTGTACCATGTCCAAAATTGTGTGATGCCTTCTTTCTGATACATCATTAGGTTGTGGTGTTCTAGGTGGAGTTCATTGTGATACAATACCATGGTATCACAGAAGGTCCTCAAACTCTTTGCTTAAGTATTCTCTGCCTTGATTGTAACGAAGTGCTTTAACACTTTTACCAAGTTGGCTTTATACATCATTCATAATATTCTTGGATTTGTCAATGGATTTTGACTTGTATTTCATTAAATACACATAGCCGTATCTAATGAGACCATTAGTAAATGTGATGAAGTATTGGTAACCACCTCTATAATTTGTTCTAAAAGGTCCACATACATTTGTATGTATGAGTTCCAATAGATCACTCACTCTCTCATTGTTTCTAGTGAAAGGAGCTTTTGTCATTTTTCCAAATAAATAAGATTTGCATGTCTCTATTGGTTAAAAGTCTAAAGAGTTTAGATAACCATCTTTATAGAGTCTAGAAATGTGTTTCTCACTTATGTCCCTAGGTGACAATGCCAAAGGTATGTTTGGTTTGAGTTATTGAGTTTTATCCTTTTGGTATTTATGTTATATATGTTTGTCGTAGATCTAATAAGTATAGACTATAAGGCATAGGGGCACTACCATGAAAGATCTCATCTTTGGAAATAGAACATTGACCATTCTTTATATGAAATTCGAATCCACTCTTGTCCAAACAATATATAGAAATGATGTTCTATTAATGGCAGATACATAATAGAAGTTCTCTAACTCTTGTACAATGATACATTATATGTGTTGACTATAGTGGCAACAATTCTTGCTCCATTTTAAGCTCGCAGTTATAAGTCACACTTCCTTAAGTGTTTACTTCTTTTGAAATCCTACATATTTGAGCATATGTGAGATCCACACCCGGTATACAGTACCTAGGATGAAGAAGTGTAGATATTTATCTCAATAACATATACACCTAAAGTGGCAATCTTTATCCCCTGCTTCTTCTTCCACAATTAATCTAAGTAAAGAGGGAAGTAGCCTTCCTACTCACCCCTCCCCTTACCTTGACTTGGGATTTTGGCTAGCCTCAAAACTCTTCTTGGTTTTTCATTTACCTTTGGACTCCCTTTTGTTGATCACCATCACAAATTTATCTTTGTCGTTCTTCATTTGTGCTTTGACATTTATAACATGTGAAGCAATTCAAATAGTGGTTTAGCCAACTTGTCATGTAATAATTATTTAATAAACTAGCTAGATGATTCAGAAAATGATTGCATAATCATATTTGTGTCCAACTCTTGGCCTAAAGGAAATCCCCATCTCTCTAGGTTTTCCACATGCCCAATTATCTTGAGCACATGGGGCCCTATTGGATCTCCCTCTGCCATTATGCACTCAAAACTCGCCTTAGAGATATTATACCTTTTTTTCTTTGCATGATTTTGGTACATTTTCTA
This sequence comes from Alisma plantago-aquatica, assembly GCA_963693085.1. NCBI lineage: Eukaryota > Viridiplantae > Streptophyta > Magnoliopsida > Alismatales > Alismataceae > Alisma > Alisma plantago-aquatica. Next base: position 943,311,772 of record OY856412.1, on the reverse strand, counting down.
AAGTTGTGTTACCATCTGGTCTATTTCTCAAATGAAAGAAAACAAACTAGAAAAGGATGGTGTAAAAGGGGAGATCCAACACCACAACTACTAGGTAGCTATGTTGCTTTCTGTCCTTGGAAATGATGCCAGAAAGTTTGGTGCATTTTTCCTAGGGTCACACAATAATCAACTAAATGGTGAGTTGATGAAACCCTAGGAGGTTTTCAAACACTGTGGGTATCTTTCAATATTTATAAAGACCTACTAGGCTCACTCACATAGACTAACACACTTAACCGCAAGTGCATAGAGTCGTGTTATAGTATAGGCATGCGGAAAGTCAAGGGTCGATCCACAGGGAGAAAAGGAGGCACTAGAAATAGTTAGTTTGGCTAGGTTCCTACTACAGAGTCTATGTTAAGGGTTCAAAGTTGGTTTGTTGATTACACTAATGGTAAATAGGCAAGTAAAGGAAGACAAGAAAGATCAAAACCTAACTTAACCCTAGACATTTAATTCTAATGAGTAAGAGAAGACAAGTTAAGAAAGAAAGGAACATGTTATACTAAGGAAAGCAACAGAATATTTACATTATACTAAGCTATTAAACTAGGCAAAAGAGCCTTTGAATACCTAAGCTAGAAAGAACAAAGCAATAACAAGGCAATGAACTAACTAAGCAAGCAAAGAGATAGCTAAACTAACACTAGCTAATAAGGAAATTAGGGTTTTAATGCAACAAAGAGAAGTGTGGGATGTTTAGGGGATGCACTTATCAATTAGGTTGGGGTGATAACATGTAAATTTATTCTTTCATTTAGATTACCAAATCAAACAACAAGCTAGAGGCTAATGAATGGCCCTGAACTACTAATTGGTCATGGATAAGATAGGTTGTGTATAGGGAAACTAGTCTCTAACACCTCCTACCCACAATTACGAGGCTTAATTGGGTTAGGGTTTAGGTGGAATTCAATTAGGGTCTAGTCAAGTCTAGGTTTCTAGGATAGTAACTTTTAGGGTAATTAGGGGTCAAGAGTAGGAATGTAAGGTGGAAGTAGGTTTTAGGCCTCAAATCACCCACATTATTGCCTTGAGAAGGCTCCAAGCTAATTACACTAAGTGCTCCTATACTAGCTACTTAGATCTCTCACCTAGGTGTGTGAAATTTGATTAACATGTAGTAAGGTGAATAGCAAACTAGGGATCCATGAATTGGACTTAGGAGCAATTCACAAAAAGAACCACATATAAGCAATTTTCCTAGAATCCTAGGTGATTTCAAGCATAACCACAAAGAAATTCATGAGCAATAAGGTATATATAGAACATTATCATTTTAAAATGAAGTCATAATTTTTACATATTTATTTTCCTGAACATGGTATCAAAGTAACATTTTGAGCCCCAAACAGCCCACCTGAAGGGCCTAGCTACTCATAGAATAAGAAAATACAAGAAGAAAGGAAGAAGAATGAGTAGAGGAGTGGGAAGCCATGATGAGCTCGATGAACACTCCTCCTTCTCCACCTCCTAGCAGTAGCAACTTGAGAAAAACCCTCCTCCAAGGTGGAATGGCATGGTGTATGGTGGAAAATGACCAAAAACCCTAAAACATGTGTTTTTGGGGTGGAAGATGATGGAATGTAGGTCAAATGAGGTGGGGATGGATGTATGTGAAAATGGGGAGGCTAGAGTGGTATGCTAGTGGATAACCTTTGTGCTAGAGCCGCCATCCAAGTATATACATGTGATGGAGAAGCTTTAGGTTAAGTGGGGGTAGAATAGGAAATGTAGTGCAAAACTTCTGTTGGGGATGTATGTGCACGATCATGCTAGGAAGAATGACCATGGTGAGTAGGGGTGAAAACGCTCCTGGTGGATGAGAATGAGTGAGATGAAATTGGTGAAAGGTTATAGGAAAATTTGGGGTAAATGGTTGGTTGGTGGTACGGCCATGGTGGGTCATGGGTAGTATGGTCGTGGTGGTCACCACAGTCATGGGTCATGGTGGCATAGCCATGCTGTGTTGCACGACCATTCTGCTGACTTGAACTTTCAATGCTTTAGTCTATGACTTTTAGTAAACCAGCACAACCATTTTGGGGTACCACAGTTGTGTTGCTCTCTTTAGTAGTACTTCGAGCTTGTCATTTGCTCATCCTTGGACATCATTGCTTCAATTGATCTTTGGCCACTAGGGGTAGGTTGAGGGAGCCTTGGACTTTACTTTGGGCCTCTCTAAGAGTAGAGAAACCTAGGATTATTATTTCTCTCTCTCTTCCATCCAAGCATGGTCCAAGTACCTGAAAAATGTGCAAATAACGTCCATAAATGCATATTACACAAATACGCATATTGAGGAAAATAACATGCAATCTAACAATGTTTAGATGTGATTAATATGGAAAAAGACACAAAATGGAGCCCTAAAATAGGGTTGCATCACCATCTCAAGAATCTCCATGTTTTATGTTGCTTTTGCAAGTCACGGTTTAGAGAACATAGAATGAGGCTTTTGATGTATGTGGCATTGGTGATATGTAGACCTGTCAAACTAGGTCAAAATCTGTGGACGTCCATGGGTTGACCTATTTAAGTTGGATTTAGGTGATGAAATTTTCCACCCGCTGAAAATTACCCAAACCCATACCGGCTCATTTAAATAGTAGGTTTCGAGGATGACCCACGGGCACCCGTGGGTGACCCAATTAACTAAAAAAATTTATTTATATACATAATATACACATACACCTATTAAAAGATATTACTTGTTTCACACAAGTTAACTCTTTACCTTTACCAACAACAATTGTACTTTCTTTGTTTTATGTTTGCAATAGGCAACAACACATATTTGTAATATTAGGAATATCAATGTTAAATGACAAAATTATGTGTTGTTTTTTGTGATATCTATCTATGGAAATTACATTGGTTTTCCTATTTTACATCAGCATAAAATAACTAGCTTCTATTTTTTCTTTAAGTTTGCATAAACAAATGTTGACAACTAATCAAATGGTTTACGTCAAACATAGTGGTTAGTTGGTTCCTTTGTACTATATTTGACATAAAAATAAAATATAGTTAGTAGCTATTTTAAATGTTATTTGTAGTGTTAAGGAAAGTGTGATGGAGTGGACTTTTGGAATCTCTATATGTCCAATGACACAAGTAAAGTCAGGCATGTTGAGTTGTTTTGAGAGTCCCAGGTGTTTTGGTAGAGCTTGATTGCTGATCGAGGTTGACATCATGATCAATATCTCTCTTTTAATGCCTTTTTTTTAGGAATTTAATTGATTGGTCTAACAGTTGAGTTTTAACACCAAATTCATGTAGAAGGTAGATTGTGTTCTGAGGAAGCTATGGTTAAGATTTGGTGGCGATTGGAGTATCCTAGAGGAAGTTGTTTAGGTTTGAAGATGTTGAAATAATGCATGTGTCGGTGAATTTAGAACTAAGTCTATTAATGATTTTTTAGACCAAGTTGACGCTATCCCTTGTTAATGTATCTGGGTTGGCGCTGAAAGGAGTGACCACGGATCAATTATGTGGATATTGGCTATTGACCCTTAGATACCATCCAATGGTGATGGAGAGTTTATCCTTCCTTGCAGTTACAGGACCGGGGCCCAAAACCCCACTCTCTCGACGTGCAGCTTAGAGTACGTGGGTGTATACGAAAGTTTGAACCTGCAGTCATCTTTGACCTGTCAGTTCTCCACAATGATCCCGCATATGGGACACGAAGTCACAAATGAGGAACCGTCTTGTGCTTCTGCCAACCCACCTCCGTGGAGACTTCCATGGAGCTTGTGATGGCTGCCAAACCCCACCTCTGCAAGGAGTAGCAGTTGGCAGAGGATTCCTGGAGGACCTACAGTGCAGCGTCGGGTGTTAAGAGGAGACGCGTTGGAAACGGACATGGGCGCAGCGCTGCGGATGCGAGGAGAGTCGAGGTGCTTTCCGGCCCTCCCTTCTTGTGGCGGCAATGGGGAGTGGGTGTCTCTTCGAGCAGGAGACTCGGTCCCTCCTCGAGCCTCAAGCTGGCCGCAATGATACGGCTATGCCAGAGCTCACCTAAAGGCCAGCATTGGTGAGCCAGAGCTCACTGAGATCTGCAGCCGCGGCGTGCTCGTGTAGAAGACGCCATGAATCAGACAACACAACAGACCAATGGATGAGAACTGGAGGGTGAAACGGTGTGAATCTTCGTCGTCTTCCCAGTTCGTGGCGGCGCCCAACCACAGAGCCCCCCCGAGGACCCGTCCTGCTCGGCGGCTCGGCGCTCAGCAGACTCTTGTATCAGGCTACGTCGGCGTCCAGGTGATGCGGCCGAACAACGCAGATGGGCGTCATAGTCAGGCTCAAGGTCGGCGATGCTCGCACGAGCAGATGGTGCCCGCTTCACGTAGACAGGTAGACTGCGAGGAGTACGGGAGGTCGACCGGTTCCTTGCCGGGGATCTTCCCTTACGGTGGCGCCCTGCAGAAACGGTGTCAGCTTTTCGAAGGTGAACCTGGCCTTGCCGCAGCCTGAGGAGGAGGAGTTATCATAGGTCGAGGAGGAGCGCACGACGGCCGGCTGATCACCAGCGTTTTCCCTGGCGGCCGCGAGAATAGAGTCCCGGGGACTCCTACAGATCTCGGACTAGCATGCAATCATGAGGAAAAGAGAGCCTGAACCGGTCGATCGCTAACCAGTAAACCAGCCGGCTCAGCGTAGGCCAGGAGATGAAGGCCGCCCCTCCACATGGCGCGATCCAATTGGTCGGATGAGGTAAATAATCAGAAAATGCTCAGTTTTTCAATAAATCATAGTAATTAGTACAAATGTCAGAAAAATACAAACAAGGTACCAAAATTCTCAAAAAAATTAGTAAAACACAATTAAAGCAAAATATCATGCTTTTGATGCACGAATATCAGTGATATCTTATTAGTTGTGAAATGCTTAATTGATGGGTAATAAATATCAAACGTTGTTATAAAATTATGATAATATGTCAATAAGTATACAATAATTCTTACAGTGCACCTGATGTCAGTGATGATCATCTTGATGCACGAAATTATATAATATGCTTAATATGGCTAATTAGGGCTAATAACACTAAGGATAATGCAATTAATGCATACATGCTCAATAAATGATGAAATCTACAGAGTAAGCTCATATTAATATCTGGAACCTCAGAATTAAATATGAGATCAGGATTATACCCATAATTCATGTTATATGAGGAGAATCTTAATACATGTTATAAAACCCTAATCTATGTTAATGATGTAACCTAGGGTTAATATGTGTACAAAAAGGATATGGAACCTAATGTTTAGATGATGAACTTTGATAATGAGATGTAATCTGGAAAATTTCATTAGTGAGATAATCATAAGATAAGAATACAAGTAATGGTACACATCCTAATGAACTAAGAGAAACTCTAATGAACACGATTAGGGTTAAGATGAGATGTAAGATGATGAGAACCTGATGGTGATATATGATCTTGTCTTAATCAGGTTTGACCAAGGATATAGTTGACCTGAGGAATATGTGTGATGATTAGGTTTATCTTGATCAAGGTACGCCATTACCTCTTACTTGGCTTATTATACAATATGCTTGTGTTATATGTGTAGTAAAATACTTGGCATATGGTATTGGATGAAATGATTGTTCTTGTATGATATGTTGGTTGGTTTTCCATACTTACTGCTATGAACACATCAAACATAATATCTCTGTTCCATTATATGAAAGCACCAACTCTTTGGCAGTGTGCTTGGAAGTGACCGAACTCTTTGGTAGTGGTCACATTGTACATATGGAAGCACCAACTCTTTGGTAGTGTGCTTGGACCCAACTCTTTGGTAGTGGTCACAGTGTACGTATGATCCAACTCTTTGGTAGTGATCATAAAGGCCTTGAGATATAATGGAAAATAAGCTTAAAATATGTGTTCTCTTTTGCTAATGAATATCTTTGTGCAAGTATATGCTTTTCTTATATTCTTCTGTTACTGCCAAGTATATTAATTTTATCTTATTGCCAAGATATGATGAGAGGTATATAAAAGACACGTAGGCATACTCAGTACAATATTCTTGAATATTGTGCTGACATGTACCGCATGTAATCTTTTGTTTAGGTTGTGGACACATGATCTTGAAGATCCGGGATAGTGAGAGTTGTATGGCGAGCTGATGTACAGGTGGACCTGTTGTCTTAAGATCCTGTAGTTTAGAGGTAGTACATGTATATGTTTAAGTTTGATGTTCAATATGTAATATCAAATGTTGTAACAATTCATGTTGTAATTATATGTTGAATGGTGAACAGGTGTTGTGGTTTTATTATTGTTCATGTACATGTGCTACTGATGTATGTTCCTTCTGACTCCCTTGAGTTTCTTCTTCTTAGCCTAGTGTGGGATGTTTAAATTGGGATTCTCACTGAGGTGAGGGTTTCAATTTGGACGTCACACATCAGATTAAGTTTTAGAAAATTCGGGAACGTCACAGAAAGCAACAAGCAACTTATTGTTGATTGGACACATTTTATATGGGCATTGGGGGGCAACCTGCAACCCGCTGGGTCAGGTTTGGGTGTAACATCCCAGAAACCAATGACATAACATATCAACTTGGTTTCTAAGGGTTGTAGAATATAAGTATCAATACCAATTAAAGATGCAACCCAAAAACAACTATATTGATAACATAGACATTTACACAAGCATTTCTTGAAAGAAAATTTGTACATATGTTTACATGACCCATAGGTCTAGTAAAACTACAATAAATGAAAACTAAATATGGCATTGATATTATTTCCAACATCTTTCAAGATAATCTACAACAAGATACATGCATACACCTGCATCCACATAATCAACCTATGGAAAGAAATGCTTTCCATAGCACAAATGGGAGAGAGTTAGACAATTGTCTAAATATGTCCGATAGAAAATAAAAGTATTATTGCAAGACACTTTTCTTATCTCACTAAGTTAGATTCTTAATCATTTCTTCAGATGACAACTATTTCAAAAGAAAATAGATTGATATTGAAGAGCATAATGAAAAAAATTGGTAAATAGTGGTATTTGTGTATTTATTTTATAAATATTATTAAGTGTGAGACCTTATTCCACAAATGAGCTTAACTACAACTCTATCTCAGAGAAGATGTCAATTCACCTTGGGCAAACTGGCATGTGTTGGAAATGATGTTTGTGGGGAAAACGCCCTTGTGTAGATTTTTCTTATTGATAGGAGGCAGACACCCTTTCCTATAAATAGGATAAGGGGAAAGAATACAAACACAAGACAAACGCTAATGGGCCAAGACATAACTAGGCTTATATTACAAATTTACTACAACAACTAAAACAATTAAGTAAATAGACTCTCTAGCATTCCCCTTAAGCTAAAGCTTGGGACAATCTCAAGTTAGCTTACAAATATCAATAAGATAGTCTAAAAAAAATAAAAATATAATCAAGCCCATACAAGAATTTCTCCCCCTCAATGTTACAATAAATCACTCAAACACTCCCCTTCAAGTAGATAGTCAAAAGCAGGTGCATAGGTAGGTAGCAGTAGCTTCTTGATCAGTGTGTAGTAGCATCTAGAGCAAATCAACCAGCAAAAGGTAGGCATCATGGTCTTCATCACAGTCTTTATTGTCATCAAATAGGCCAGATAGTTCTGGAACACAAGAAGCAATAGATATCATTCATAAAAGGCATGGATAAGAAAAGAGTCTACATGCTCAAGCCAAGAAAATCCAAAGAGTGTTGGAACACAGTAGCAGACTATAGATGATGTAGCTTGATAAAAGATCATTGTTCCTGAAGTAGAAAGCAGAAAAATATCTCCAAGATGAACACCAGTAGCAAAAAATCATGAAGCTCCATCGTAGCATGTAAATCAGAAAAAATACCATCATTAGCTCATTAATAATTTCCATCCTTGTAGAAAATGTCAAGTCCAGAGAGTGATGGGTCACAGTCGCAGTAGATGTGTGCAAGGCATTTCCAAAGAGACAACATGCAAATAGAGCACAGATGATAGTAGTCCAAACTCAAAAAGTAGCAAGTAAAATGTGCTAATTGTAGCACAAGTAGCAACAATGACATTGTTGGATACAAAAGCAAACAACACATAGCAGAGAAGTAGACAACTTCATAGCAGCAGTCGAGATGATGATGAATAAGTAATAATAGAAGTAGAAAGATTCATATAGCATAAAAAGAAGCATGAAAATTCCACATAATTTTAGGGAAATATGACATCAGATAGGCAGCGGAAACAAAAATTTTACTAACATAATTCACATTAACCAGTGGATTGCATCAATAACTATGCAATGGAAAGAATGGTTTCACGAAGATATACCTGGTCCTAGAGAAAGTCCAGTGACAATCCTCATTGATGTAGATGTGCACTCCATCTTGGATGGTGTTTGTGCAGCTCCTAGTTGCACTAGGACTCATTTGACTGCTCCTTCATAGACATCAGACTTGAACAACTACTGTAGCGGCTCCTTAGATCTCGCCACAGACTGTGAGTTGATGCTGCCCTCCTAGCATCATCTAAAGGACTATGCCTCTAGAGTAGTCCACACGGACCAACTAGAATTCTTTTCGTCCTACTAGAATGGACAGGAAGGATTTGCTCCTCCCGTTGGTGTACTAGTCACCAACCTGCTCTCCCACAACAATGATCCTCAGTTGAATCTCTCCCTTGGGTATCAATCTCTAGTTGGGTAGGACTTGCCTGGGCTCTCATGGTTACCACAACCAGAGAGGACAACATTTGTCAGAGAAACTCATTTTCAATTGTTTGTGTTGTCCTATGGGAAGCCCCCAGTACCCCTGTATTTATAGGCAGAGTTAGGGCCAGGGTTCCCAGTCTATGCGGGAGTGGGAGAGATCAGAAGATCTCAAATTTTTGCAACAATTTTGGAAGTTTCACAACCTACAGAAGCCAAAATGGTCATTTCTTAACTGAGATGGTCGTCTCGCATTATGAGATGGTCATTTCATAGTTTCTGAGTTGTGTACATGTTTTGGCAATTCAATTTCAATTGATACATAACATGATGTCAACATTGATCCTTGATGCAACTAAATTGCAGCCCCAAAATGGTCATTTGGTGCATGAGAGATGGGCATATTGCACCACCTGATACGGTCTTGTTGGACAAGCAATATGGGCATCTCGCAGGCCAGGTCGATTGAATTCCAGCCAATGTACAATACAATCAGCCTGACACTCCAAATGACTATCTCAACACTTGAACTGATCATTTGGCAGTCCAACCATCTAATTTGTTGCACAAATTGAATACTTAAACACTTTGTAATCAATCCAATCCTCGTTCAATATTAAAATCCTATTCTAGATGAGTTCCTATGTGTGTGGCCCTATAGGTACCATATTACGTTGGCAGTGTATGTCCATAACAACTTATGACATCACAAGCAATGAGTGGTGTCTAGTCACACATCATTTCTAACCAAGTAATTAGAAAGTTAGAGAACAACTTCAACCTATAATTTGTGTATGGTCTTACAGTGTTTGTATAATTCCTTTGTCACTGGTATCTAGATTGAATTAGAGGCATGGTGCAGTCATCCTCATCATTATTCAATCTTTTTTCTTGAACCAGAGCAGACTGTATGAGATATATGTAAGCTCAATATCACATATTGACTCACATGTACATGGCCATGTATTTCTCAGTCTCACTAATCAAGCGGCCTAGAATATCATACTCTTGTAGGAGGGACAAATCCCATCTCTATCACTCACAATCAGTCCCCATGTGTCACAGTCACCCAATCATCACCTTTATAACAACCCATGTTTCACAATTGTGTTTAATGATGTCAAAGCATATTGAACGACATGTGATGAGCACCATGATTTTAGGTATAAGAACCACAAACACCACCATCACTATAATACGTGATTCTGACTTACCTAGCTAAGGTATCCATGTATCACTCTTATGGTGGGTCTATCCAATACATTGTTCTCTAACATGTATATGTATGCTTGGTTTGATATTGCCATATCATGACTAATGAGATTTTGTCATCAACCAACTCACACTCGGATCTTATGTGTTATTGTTGTCTATTTACTTTCCACAATAACAACCGATCAGGGACATAATGAGAATGTATATACTCTTGACATCCGTATGATTTCATTCTTCCAAGTCAAGTACTTGAAGACATATGTTATTGAGTAATATTATTCTCTAGACATTTATTATGCTACTTCATTATCTTAAAACTAAACAAACATAATAAATTGAAAGCTTGCCTTTATTAATAATCAAATCATTTACAAGTTATTCCATTACAATCATCATATCATTGGCTCTCTCGACATACATACCAATAGAATCCCACTTGCACTTAGAGCCAATCACCCATGAATTTTATTCGAGTGACCTAACATGACCATTATGCTTATGGTATGAAAGTTCCTTTATCAAGGGGTCAGCAACATTGTTCTTAGTCGGTACTCTACAAATCTTTACATCTCCTCATTGTATGATCTCTAGTATGAGATGATACCGCCTTTGTATATGCTTTGAGTGCTGATGTGATATGGGTTCCTTAGATTTTGTAATAGCTCCATTGTTGTCACAATATAGCTCCATTGCATTGTGGATGCTTGGAATGACCCCAACTGTAGAAATGAACTTCTTGATCCATACAACCTCCTTTGTTGCATTCAATGCAGCAAAATACTCGGTCTTTGTTGTAGAATCAGCAACTATCTCTTACTTGGAACTCTTCCTACATACATCTTTGTTGTTTAGGCAAAACACAAATCATGGTTATGATTTGTAATCATATTTGTCAGTTTGGAAGCTTGCATCGGTGTAACCTCTTACCACCAACTCTTCCTCTCTGACATAGACTAAGAACTGATCCTTAGTCCTTCTCAAGTACTTGAGGATGTTCTTCAAGGCTATCCAGTGAGCATCACTTGGATCTAATTGATATTTTCTCATCAAGCTCAAGGCATATGAGACGTATGGACGGGTATATAACATTGCATACATGATTGATCCAATTGTTGAGGCATATGTAATCCGACTCACTCATTCCCTTTCTTTACAAGAACTATGACATTGACTCTTAGAGATAGTCACTCCATGCAATGCATGCAAGTTTCCTCTCTTTGAGTTCTACATGCTGAACCACTTCAACACTTTATCAATGTATGTGCTTTGACTTAGTCCAAGAAGCCTTCTTGATCTATCTCTATAGTTCTTTATCCCTAAGATGTAGGATGCTTCTTCCAAGTCTTTCATAGAAAATGTATTCCCAAGCCTTATCTATACCTTTTATAAAGTAGGGATGTCACTCCCCGTCAATAGTATGTCATCCACATACAATATGAGGAATGCTACCATTCTCCCACTAACCTTCTTGTACACACAAGGTTCATCTTCATTTTGAATAAAGACAAAGTCTTTGATTGTCTCATCAAAATGAAGATTCCAGCTCTGAGATGCTTGCTTCAATCCATAGATTGACCTTTGTAGATTACAAACTTTATTTGCAAACTTTGGATTTATAAAACCCTCAAGTTGTGTCATATACACATCCTCAACAAGATTCCCATTAAGGAATGAGGTTTTAACATCCATTTGCCAAATCTCATAGTCATGACAAGATGCAATAGCAAGAATGATCTTGTTGGACTTAACCATGGCCACTAGAAAAAAGGTTTCATCATAGTCAACACCTTGAACTTGTCTAAAACCCTTTGCAACTAATCTGCCCTTATAGGTTTGTACTTTACCATCCATTTCGGTCTTCTTCTTGAACACCCACTTGCACCCTAGAGTTTTACCCCTTCAGGTGGATCCACCAAGGTCCATACCTTATTGGTATACATGGATTCCATCTCAGATCTCATGGCTTCTAGCCATTTCTCAGACTCTGGTCCCTCAATAGCATCTTGATAGGTAATTGGCTCATCATCTATGACCAATTCACTGCCTTCCTAAGTCATAAGATATCCATATCTCTCAGGTTCAAGGTGTGTTCTACTAGATCTATGAGGTTCCTATGTTACTTGAGGAAATTGAGATTCCACAACATTTTATAATTCTCTTTGTTCCTCTTGTACCTCAACTGGTTCAATGTTTTCTTGTTGGTCTCGAACCTCTTCGAGTTCGACTTTCCTTCCACTGATTCCTTTGGCAATGAATTTCTTTTCTAGGAATGTAGTCTCCTTGGAAACAAACATTTTGTTGACAGTTGGGTTATACAAGTAGTATTCTTGGTTTCTTTGGGATATCCAACAAAGTAAAATTTATCATATCTAGGGCCAAGTTTTTCAAGAAACATTTTTTTGACATAAGCACCACACCCCCAAATCCTCATAAGTGACATTTTAGGACACTTCCCAGTTCATATCTCATATGGTATCTTTTGAACCGATTTTGACGGTACTCGATTTAGTGTAAATGTGGTGGTTTCAAGAGCATAACCCCAGAAGGTTGTTGGAAGATTAGCAAAACTCATCATAGATCGCACCATATCCAGTAATGTGTGATTCCTTCTTTTTGACACACCATTATGTTGTGGTATTCCGAGTGGAGTCCACTAGGATATAATCCCATGGGCTCTTAGAAGGTCCTCAAACTCTTAGTTCAAGTATTCTCCACCTGGATCAAAACAAAGTGCCTTAATACCTTTTGAAACATCTATTTCGAGAAAACTAGATTAACTAATGCGGAAGCGTTCACTAAGCATCGGATTACCAGAAATCACTAAAAATTTTAAACTTTTTACAAAGAGATCCTTTAAAGGTAAAGCTTTCTCATAAAGAAACATGATAAGTTGTTTACAACTGATCCATCAGTAAAACTCTGTAAGGCAAGATACAAAAGTCTCTAAGGACTGGACCAAAAACTCGAAAGCACTAACTATTACTCCGAGGACCAGAGAGTACAGAGACGACATATAGGACTCTAACACTATCTACACATGACATAGCAGCCAATGCCTCCACCTGAAGCTTCACTGCTATCCTTGGTACTGCTGATGCTGCCCTTTACCTATTGAAGGATTTCTGCCTCCTCGCCCACGTCCACCTAAAGGTTGAAATCTACGGGGTGAGACAATTATAAAAATCATCCCAGCGAGAGATATAACTCTTCGCCAGAAGCATAATTATTGCAGCATAAGAGAATAAATGTACACAAGGAAGTTATGTATATATGAGAGTAGTTAAAACAATGTTTAACAGATTAAACTATTCTTTCTACTAAAAGCAATGCAACTATAAATTGATAAAATCACATGTCACTTATCACATCACTAACTCCCTTCAGACTTGGATCATATATCCATTGCTTGGCATTATTAATTGGGAAAGGATGGCATGTAGCCATACTCCTTCTCCCAAAGTGTTAGGATTCCAACTCCACAACATATCTGCATAACTTGTACATATGATATCAGACTTAACATTACTTATGTAATATAAGGGTTATTTACATTCATAACCCATTAGTCTATAGTTAAGCTTTTCATAGGATTATTCCGTAATAGAATTTCACATAGAAGCACTTTGGTTTAGGTCATACCTCGTATTTTTAATATTGGGATATCAATCCCTAACCATCTTATTAATATGAAATCCGGAATGTGGGAGTTCAAACCCCTGGACTAATCATAGCATTTGTTACCAAGTAACATCTCATTTTATCCGGTTATCTAAATAATATGACCTTTGAAGATCAACAAATCATATTACTCGTGGCTCATTCAACCTATCAAGCTCATATGTTATCACTTACCAGATAACATGACATTTAGTTATACTCTTGAATTATAGGTAACAAGTGTTCTTAATGCAATTAGCATTATAAATCTTACCTGGATCTGATCACCTCTATATGAAACCTGTCAAGCTTAACTTTTATCAGTTATTCCATATACTCCCACATACTCTAAAGTATGTGATCCAGGAGTTCCCTTTGTAAAACCTGTTTCACTATTATTGAAATTCTGACAATGATGGATCTATGATCAGGGATCTACATGGTATGATTATACTTGATTATTAGGTACATATCAGTATTCTTTTAGCATCATACATGTTTCCAAACATTCAAGTACTAATCATGGCTATAACAGAAGAATACTAAATGTACAAGTATAACTCATATCAATTATCAACTGGATATCAATTCTTAATCATCTTATCACTATGATTCAAGAACATGGGTGCTCACACCCTTATATCATCATAACACTTGCTATCAAGTACCATATCAGCATCAAGTCATCTATTAGCATGACCTTGATTGAAGCAATGTATATACTTTTCACATATCATTACTCTAAAAGCTTATAATTTTTTTCAAGGAATATGACATCATAACTCATACCTGGCTATGATTACCTCATAATATCAACCTGTATGACTTATACAAATAAGGACATGCATATATAACAATGTCAGCACAATACCAAAACTTCTCAATTTCTATATAGGACACCACGGCCGTGCCACCTTGCACGGTCGTGCAAGGTAAGGCTACCACGGCCGTTCTCCCTTTCACGGTCGTGCAAACTAAGGCTACCACGGCCGTGCTCCCTTGCACGGTCGTGCTACAGCAGATCATTACATGATTCATATTTCTATCTATCTATATATATGTATTCTAATTTCTCATTCTTTCAAATTGATTAGGTCACATCGACCCTTCAATCAAGTACATACTACCATGGTTAACATAGTGTATCAAGCTATTAATCCTATAAACAATTAAGAATTCTCCCTTTAATTGGTTCTTAATCACTTAGGTATTATTAGGGTTTCAACCTTCACACCTTCATTGATTATCATTACTAATCATTATTGGATCAATAGAACATTCATCATCTTAATTCTCAAAGATTCAATCACATTGGACCTCCACTTCATAAGGTATCCAATTGAATTAGGGTTTCCAATGTTGATTCCTTCAATATTTGAATTCATGGAACCAATCATCAATTGGACCTATACTCATACCTTAATTGAGTTTAATAGGTCAAACCTTCAACTGATTTGTCCCTCACTTGACCCTCAATTGACCATCAATTAGGGTTTAACTCAATTGAATTAGGGATTGGAATCAATAACCCTTCAACATATTTCAATGTGGGACTAATTGATTTGAACCTATTGAACCATCATTACATTGGGACATGACCTGACCCTAAACGGTATTGAGGTCGTTTGGATGACCTCCAAATGGTCTTGAGACCGTTTGCCCATCATATCATCAAAATCTAAGTCAACCAATTAAGGTTTGGATCATTGGATTGATCACCAAAACAACAATTGATTACATTCCAACTTAGTATCATTGTATCATCAATTGCTTAACCATACTCACCCCTAGACCTCCAAACGGTCTTGGGTGACCCCCAAACGGTCTTGAGACCATTTGGATGAGTTCCAAACGGTCTTGAGACCGTTTGGCTCACCCAACCCTTGGATTCTAGTGAAAAAATCATTAGGGTTTGAGCTATTGAGTTGATCATCAAATCAGCAATTGATTGCTTTGTAATTGTGTAACTTTGGACCTTCAATTGGTCAACTATACTTGACCCCAGATCTCAAAACGGTCTTGGGTGACCTCCAAACGGTCTTGAGACCGTTTGGGTGATCCCCAAACGGTCTTGAGACCATTTGGGTCAATCAACCCAAAATAATCAACTCAATTCAATGCAAATCCAACACTTAGCCGATTAGGTTTCACACCACATCTTTGGATCTTCAAACACCTATCCATACTTGACCCTAGACCTTCAAACGGTCTTGGGTGACCCCCAAACGGTCTTGAGACCGTTTGGATGATCCCCCAAACGGTCTTGAGACCGTTTGAGCAAGAAAACCCAAAAAGTCAAATCAATCAAGTTGAAAGTCAGCACTTAATCCAATTAGGGTTTACATAATTAATTAGCCTTCAACTCACGATTCCTTTGGATTTAATCCCTCAAATTTGGAGGGTCATTAACCAACATGATTATGAACAGGAATCCCAAACGGTCAATGCTTGGTCAACTCACTCAAACGGTTTGAAACCGTTTGCCCAAAAAGTTCAAGTTAATCAGATTGGAAAATCAGCACTTAATCCAATTAGGTTACCTAATTGTTTAGCTCATGATTCCTTGGGAGTTAACCTATAAAATGTGGTGGGTTATTAGAACACATATTTAGGAACAGTAATCCCAAACGGTAAATGCTTGGTCAACCATCTTAAATGGTCTTGAGACCGTTTGCCCAAAAAGGGCAAATTAAATAGGTTGAAAATCAGAACTTAATTCAATTGGATTTGCTAATTGATTTGCTTATATCTCACGGTTCCTTTGGAGTTAACCCCTAAAGTTTTGTGGGTGATTAACCTACATAATTATAAACAAGATTCCCATACGGTCGTCGCTTGGTCAACGCGACCAAATGGTTTTGAAGGCCGTTTGCCTTCATACGACCCTGAAACCGTTTGCCCACCAAACGGTTGTGTAAACCGTATGAGCAAATGGTGGAGGTCGTTTGGTAAAGTGGAAATCCGTGGATAAGCATAGGAATTAACGCCCTTATCTTCTACCTCAAGAAAAGTAGCAGTTCTTCATGATTTTGCTTGCAAGGATGCAAGGGAAGATAGGGAAGAAGAAGAACTAGCAACTATATGCATAGAAAAAGATGTATAATCAAAGCATAAGGTTTAGAGTTATAAAACCCGCCTTAAGGTCGTTCCTTGAGCTCCAAGCTTCCAAGATTCAAGTCTTTAATGGTGTCTTGAGCTCCACAGGTCGGCCAAGGGTGTTTCTCCAAGGAAAGGTTGGGAAAAGATGGCTAGAAAGAAGAAACAAGTAAGGAAGACCATAAAACCAACCTTGCACCATGAATTCCTCCATGAATTCGAGCAAGATGATGATCAAAGCTTACCTAGAACTGCTTGGTCGTTCTCCTCTTCTCCAGAGCTCTGTCCTAAGTCAGTCTAAGCAAGGGGATAAGAAAGGAAGTGAAGGAAACGATCCTTGCTAAGTGAGAAAAGGTGTATATATACTTTAGGTGAAATTTCAACATAAGGACAACTTGTTTCTCCATTTCTCCTCTAGGTCCTTCCCTTATTATAAACCACGTTTCTCCCTTCCATACTTAAGCAAAACTCATCTTAAACCCAAGGTCTAAAGGTGAAGAAAGCCAACTTCTTACTAAGTTGCACATATAGAAGGGTTATTAGACTTATAACTTGATCATTTAATTTATAAGGGTTATCATTCTTATTTAATTATTCAATTGAAGTGACCTCTTCATCATTCTTACTCTTAATGATTCCAAGAGTCATAAAATATACTCTAGAAGGTGTATTTTACAAGTTGCACCCCATATTTTGGGTAAATTGCACTTTACACCAAAACTAGAGTTTTAAGTACAAGGATTGCTCCACAAGCTGCATCTTGGTGCCCAAGCTTGGAGAATCCATCATACTTTATCATATTCATTCTTATGATGTCTCAACACCAAAGGAACATCTTAACATGTGCAATTTGTAAGTTAACCCCTTTTAATTGGGTAATTTGCACATAGGTCCCTGTATTACAAAACAATATTACAACATTGTTCAAAAGGGACAGAAATGGAAATTATAGATTCTTCTAAAGCTTAATGACATATCAAGGGGTAATCACAAGCCTCTAATCATATCTTAAGCAAAACATCTAGGGTTAGTTCATAACCCAGGTCAGGGATGTTACAAATTATATCCCCCTAACAAGGATTTCGTCCTCGAAATCTCAGATAAAAGGAAGCAGATATTATTTAAGTATCATATCTTGCTAATCAATTAATTTGGAAACATTCACTGAGAAGGTTCACTAAGGAATTTGTCTTGGAGGATTTCACTAAGTAAATTTACTAAGGGTATTGTTTCAAAGGCTTTTACTGAAAGAGTTCGTTAAGTATATTCACTAAGTATATTCACTAAGTTTGCTCACTAAGTATTCACTGAGTAAGTTTACTGAGTATATTCACTAAGTATGTTCACTAAGTTTGCTCACTAAGTATTCACTGAGTAAGTTCACTGAGTATATTCACTAAGTACATTCACTAAGTTTGTTCACTAAGTATTCACTGAGTAAGTTTACTGAGTATATTCACTAAGTATGTTCACTAAGTTTGCTCACTAAGTATTCACTGAGTAAGTTCATTGAGTATATTCACTAAGTACATTCACTAAGTTTGTTCACTAAGTATTCACTGAGTAAGTTCACTGAGTATATTCACTAAGTATGTTCACTGAGTATTCACTGAGTATATTCACTAAGTATGTTCACTGAGTATTCACTGAGTATATTCACTAAGTATGTTCACTGAGTATTCACTGAGTATATTCACTGAGTATTTTCACTAAGTATGTTCACTGAGTATTCACTGAGTATATTCATTGAGTATGTTCACTGAGTATTCACTGAGTATATTCACTAAGTATATTCACTAAGTATGTTCACTGAGTATATTCACTAAGTATGTTCACTGAGTATATTCACTAAGTATGTTCACTGAGTATTCACTGAGTATATTCACTAAGTATGTTCACTGAGTATTCACTGAGTATATTCACTGAGTATGTTCACTAAGTATGTTCACTAAGTATTCACTGAGTATATTCACTGAGTATGTTCACTGAGTATTCACTGAGTATATTCACTGAGTATGATCACTAAGTATTCACTGAGGAAGTTCACTAAGTATATTCACTAAGTATGTTTACAAAGTATGTTCACTAAGTATTCACTGAGGAAATTCACTAAGTATGATCACTAAGTATTCACTGAGGAAATTCACTAAGTATATTCACTAAGTATGTTCACAAAGTATGTTCACTAAGTATTCACTAAGATCCTCTCATTTAATTTTTATTATACTTCTTAGATTGTTTCAAAATAATTACTTGATCAGAGTAATCAAAAGATAACAATCTAAGAGTTTCATACTTGCCTTATCTACAATAACCATATACCTGGCCAGGGTATATAAGTATTGAGATTAGGTAGTATGTATTTTACTTGTCATCCTATTCTTTGCTTTTCATATCATTATACACGCAGAATTTATCACTCTAGATTATTCTTCAGGTATCACATCTATATCTCATCCTTTTAATACACAGTTAAGGGAGATTATAAATTGTTTTAAAGAATATTGAGTAAGATATGAATTCTTATCTTTCTTGTGTCCTTCTAGGACTTAGTCAAGAAATTCAAAAGCAGCTAACTTCCATATTTTTAACACATAGAATCCTAATATGTAATAATAAAATAATACTTATTTCATCTGACCTGTATGGGATGTTTGTCCACGTCCTCTATTATTATATTGCCTCCCTTGTGGGCCTTGCAGACTCTGTCCTTGAGGTCGAGTCATTATTGCATTCCTGTCTGGACAATCCCTTGCCAGATATCCCGGTTGTCTATACAAGTAACAGATCCTGGGTGCAAGGTGTCTATACGATCCAGTTACCGATGCTGAGGCTATGTCGGAGGGTCTTCTTGAAATACTACTATGGTCCCTATTTCCACTTGACAACCATTGTGTCTGGGTAGGGAATTCTGATATTGCCGTTGGTGTAGAAAATCTTGGCTTCTTAAAACTTTCAGGCCTTTGTTCTTGAGGCTGGGTGTACATCTTCTTACTACTTGTCTGTTGTTTCACGGTTTCCGACCTCTCTATCCTTCTTACTGACTCCACAAAGGTGGCAAACCTTTCTCTGTTCTCCAAGGCAGACACAGGAGTGGCTAGTTCAGCATTCAATCCTTTCTCAAAGCGCCGAATTCTTTCTTCATCACTAACTGCCATCTGTGGACAAAACCGTAGTAACTCCATGAACTTAGCTTCATATTCGCTAACGTTCATCAGTCCTTGTGTGATCTTCTCAAACTGAGAGATCTTCTCATCTAGATACGTCTTAGGGAAGTATCTATTGACGAATTCTCGTCAGAAAACCTCCCATCCTATTTCTTCACCTGGTCTCTTATCTTCCTCTATCATCCACCAATTACCAACACTTCCTTTTAGGAGGTATACCACATGCTTAACCTTTTCATCTTCTGGAATATCAAGGATCATGAAAGCCTTTTCCATCTCTGTCAACCATAGATCAGCATCTGCTGGATCAGATGTACCAGCATAGTCTATGGCTCCCACCCGACGAAGTCTCTCGAAAGTCTTGCCGGTTCCATAACCTTCCTGATGGGCTGGTGCCCTAGATGCAGATGGTGGCACCCTATCTGCTATGTGTGTTATGGCTGCCAGAAACTTATCAAATAAAGCATAAGTAGCTGGATTTTCTATCTCAGCTGGGTCAAACTGGGGTTGTTCAGGTACATGCCCTTCCCTATTCTGGTCTCCTGCACCTCCTCCTAGTGCATAAGAACTGCCCTCATCGGCATGCTCTTCACGTGGTCCAAACATCTTCAAGTTCTTCTCCTCCTATGTGAGCAGAAGATACTATCAGATAATCTGGAAAACACTTAGAACAGACTCTACAATCTTAGTCCTATGTCTCTGTAGACTCAGCGAACCTAGAGCTCTGATACCACTAATTGAAACGTCTATTTCAAGAAAACAAGATTAACTAATGCGGAAGCGTTCACTAAGCATCGGATTACCAGAAATCACTAAAAATTTTAAACTTTTTACAAAGAGATCCTTTAAAGGTAAAGCTTTCTCATAAAGCAACATGATAAGTTGTTTACAACTGATCCATCAGTAAAACTCTGTAAGGCAAGATACAAAAGTCTCTAAAGACTGGACCAAAAACTCGAAAGCACTAACTATTACTCCGAGGACCTGAGAGTACAGAGACGACATATAGGACTCTAACACTATCTACACATGACATAGCAGCCAATGCCTCCACCTGAAGCTTCACTGTTGTCCTTGGTACTGCTGATGCTACCCTTCACCTATTGAAGTATTTCTGCCTCCTCGCCCACGTCCACCTAAAGGTTGAAATCTACGGGGTGAGACAATTATAAAAATCGTCCCAGCGAGAGATATAACTCTTCGCCAGAAGCATAATTATTGCAGCATAAGAGAATAAATGTACACAAGGAAGTTATGTATATATGAGAGTAGTTAAAACAATGTTTAACAGATTAAACTATTCTTTCTACTAAAAGCAATGCAACTATAAATTGATAAAATCACATGTCACTTATCACATCACTAACTCCCTTCAGACTTGGATCATATATCCATTGCCTGGCATTATTAATTGGGAAAGGATGGCATGTAGCCATACTCCTTCTCCCAAAGTGTTAGGATTCCAACTCCACAACATATCTGCATAACTTGTACATATGATATCAGACTTAACATTACTTATGTAATACAAGGGTTATTTACATTCATAACCCATTAGTCTATAGTTAAGCTTTTCATAGGATTATTCCGTAATAGAATTTCACATAGAAGCACTTTGGTTTAGGTCATACCTCATATTTTTAATATTGGGATATCAATCCCTAACCATCTTATTAATATGAAATCCGGAATGTGGGAGTTCAAACCCCTGGACTAATCATAGAATTTGTTACCAAGTAACATCTCATTTTATCTGGTTATTTAAATAATATGACCTTTGAAGATCAACAAATCATATTACTCGTGGCTCATTCAACCTATCAAGCTCATATGTTATCACTTACCAGATAACATGACATTTAGTTATACTCTTGAATTATAGGTAACAAGTGTTCTTAATGCAATTAGCATTATAAATCTTACCTGGATCTGATCACCTCTATATAAAACCTGTCAAGCTTAACTTTTATCAGTTATTCCATATACTCCCACATACTCTAAAGTATGTGATCCAGGAGTTCCCTTTGTAAAACCTGTTTCACTATTATTTAAATTCTGACAATGATGGATCTATGATCAGGGCTCTACATGGTATGATTATTCTTGATTATTAGGTACATATCAGTATTCTTTTAGCATCATACATGTTTCCAAACATTCAAGTACTAATCATGGCTATAACAGAAGAATACTAAATGTACAAGTATAACTCATATCAGTTATCAACTGGATATCAATTCTTAATCATCTTATCACTATGATTCAAGAACATGGGTGCTCACACCCTTATATCATCATAACACTTGCTATCAAGTACCATATCAGCATCAAGTCATCTATTAGCATGACCTTGATTGAAGCAATGTATATACTTTTCACATATCATTACTCTAAAAGCTTATAATTGTTTTCAAGGAATATGACATCATAACTCATACCTGGCTATGATTACCTCATAATATCAACCTGTATGACTTATACAAATAAGGACATGCATATATAACAATGTCAGCACAATACCAAAACTTCTCAATTTCTATATAGGACACCACAGCCGTGCCACCTTGCACGGTTGTGCAAGGTAAGGTTACCACGACCGTTCTCCCTTACACGCTCGTGCAAGCTAAGGCTACCACGGTCGTGCTCCCTTGCACGGTCGTGCTACAGCAGATCATTACATGATTCATATTTCTATCTATCTATATATATATGTATTCTAATTTCTCATTCTTTCAAATTGATTAGGTCACATCGACCCTTCAATCAAGTACATACTACCATGGTTAACATAGTGTATCAAGATATTAATCCTATAAACAATTAAGAATTCTCCCTTTAATTGGTTCTTAATCACTTAGGTATTATTAGGGTTTCAACCTTCACACCTTCATTGATTATCATTACTAATTATTATTGGATCAATAGAACATTCATCATCTTAATTCTCAAAGATTCAATCACATTGGACCTCCACTTCATAAGGTATCCAATTGAATTAGGGTTTCCAATGTTGATTCCTTCAATCTTTGAATTCATGGAACCAATCATCAATTGGACCTATACTCATACCTTAATTGAGTTTAATAGGTAAACCTTCAACTGATTTGTCCCTCACTTGACCCTCAATTGACCATGAATTAGGGTTTAACTCAATTGAATTAGGGATTGGAATCAATAACCCTTCAACATATTTCAATGTGGGACTAATTGATTTGAACCTATTGAACCATCATTACATTGGGACATGACCTGACCCCAAAAGGTCTTGAGGTCGTTTGGATGACCTCCAAATGGTCTTGAGACCGTTTGCCCATCATATCATCAAAATCTAAGTCAACCAATTAAGGTTTGGATCATTGGATTGATCACCAAAACAACAATTGATTACATTCCAACTTAGTATCATTGTATCATCAATAGCTTAACCATACTCACCCCTAGACCTCCAAACGGTCTTGGGTGACCCCCAAACGGTCTTGAGACCATTTGGATGAGTTCCAAACGGTCTTGAGACCGTTTGGCTCACCCAACCCTTGGATTCTAGTGAAAAAATCATTAGGGTTTGAGATATTGAGTTGATCATCAAATCAGCAATTGATTGCTTTGTAATTGTGTACCTTTGGACCTTAAATTGGTCAACTATACTTGACCCCAGACCTCCAAACGGTCTTGGGTGACCTCCAAACGGTCTTGAGACCTTTTGGGTCAATCAACCCAAAACAATCAACTCAATTCAATGCAAATCCAACACTTAGCCGATTAGGTTTCACACCACATCATTGGATCTTCAAACACCTATCCATACTTGACCCTAGACCTTCAAACGGTCTTGGGTGACCCCCAAACGGTCTTGAGACCGTTTGGATGATCCCCCAAATGGTCTTGAGACCGTTTGGGCAAGAAAACCCAAGAAGTCAAATCAATCAAGTTGAAAGTCAGCACTTAATCCAATTAGGGTTTACATAATTAATTAGCCTTCAACTCACGATTCCTTTGGAGTTAATCCCTCAAATTTGGAGGGTCATTAACCAACATGATTATGAACAGGAATCCCAAACGGTCAACGCTTGGTCAACTCACTCAAACGGTTTGAAACCGTTTGCCCAAAAAGTTCAAGTTAATCAGATTGGAAAATCAGCACTTAATCCAATTAGGTTACCTAATTGTTTAGCCTTTAACTCATGATTCCTTGGGAGTTAACCTATAAAATTTGGTGGGTTATTATACCACATATTTAGGAACAGTAATACCAAACGGTCAACGCTTGGTCAACCATCTTAAACGGTCTTGAGACCGTTTGCCCAAAAAGGGCAAATTAAACAGATTGAAAATCAGAACTTAATTCAATTGGATTTGCTAATTGATTTGCTTATATCTCACGATTCCTTTGGAGTTAACCCCTCAAATTTTGTGGGTGATTAACCTACATAATTATAAACAAGATTCCCATACTTTCGTCGCTTAGTCAATGCGACCAAATGGTCTTGAAGGCCGTTTGCCTTCATACGACCCTGAAACCGTTTGCCCACCAAACGGTTGTGTAAACCGTATGAGCAAATGGTGGAGGTCGTTTGGTAAAGTGGAAATCCGTGGATAAGCATAGGAATTAACGCCCTTATCTTCTAACTCAAGAACAGTAGCAGTTCTTCACGATTTTGCTTGCAAGGATGCAAGGGAAGATAGGGAAGAAGAAGAACTAGCAACTATATGCATAGAAAAAGATGTATAATCAAAGCATAAGGTTTAGAGTTATAAAACCCGCCTTAAGGTCGTTCCTTGAGCTCCAAGCTTCCAAGCTTCCAGTCTTTAATGGTGTCTTGAGCTCCACAGGTCGTCCAAGGGTGTTTCTCCAAGGAAAGGTTGGTAAAAGATGGCTAGAAAGAAGAAACAAGTAAGGAAGACCATAAAACCAACCTTGCACCATGAATTCCTCCATGAATTCGAGCAAGATGATGATCAAAGCTTACCTAGAACTTCTTGGCCGTTCTCCTCTTCTCCAGAGCTCTGTCCTAAGTCTAAGCAAGGGGATAAGAAAGGAAGTGAAGGAAACGATCCTTGCTAAGTGAGAAAAGGTGTATATATACTTTAGGTGAAATTTCAACATAAGGACAACTTGTTTCTCCATTTCTCCTCTAGGTCCTTCCCTTATTATAAACCACGTTTCTCCCTTCCATACTTAATCAAAACTCATCTTAAACCCAAGGTCTAAAGGTGAAGAAAGCCAACTTCTTACTAAGTTGCACATATAGAAGGGTTATTAGACTTATAACTTGATCATTTAATTTATAAGGGTTATCATTCTTATTTAATTATTCAATTGAAGTGACCTCTTCATCATTCTTACTCTTAATGATGCCAAGAGTCATAAAAGATACTCTAGAAGGTGTATTTTACAAGTTGCACCCCATATTTTGGGTAAATTGCACTTTACACCAAAACTAGAGTTTTAAGTACAAGGATTGCTCCACAAGCTGCATCTTGGTGCCCAAGCTTGGAGAATCCATCATACTTTATCATATTCATTCTTATGATGTCTCAACACCAAAGGAACATCTTAACATGTGCAATTTGTAAGTTAACCCCTTTTAATTGGGTAATTTGCACATAGGTCCCTGTATTACAAAACAATATTACAACATTGTTCAAAAGGGACAGAAATGGAAATTATAGATTCTTCTAAAGCTTAATGACATATCAAGGGGTAATCACAAGCCTCTAATCATATCTTAAGCAAAACATCTAGGGCTAGTTCATAACCCAGGTCAGGGATGTTACACCTTTACTGAGTTGGTTTTGTACTTCATTCACGAACTCTCTAAACTTTTCAAAAGCTTCTAACTTATGTTTCATTACGTAAACATAGACATACCTACTGAAATCATTAGTAAAGGTAATGAAGTATTGATACCCACCTCTAGAAGTTGTTCTAAAAGGTCACACATATCAATATGTATGAGTCCTAATAGATCACTAGCCCTCTCACTATTTCCACTGAAGGGAGTCTTGGTCATCTTGCCCAATGAACAAGATTCACATGTCTCTATTGATTCAAAATCAAAAGAGTCCAGATAACCATCTTTATGGAGTCTAGATATGTGTTTCTCATTTATGTGCCCTAGAAAACAATGCCAAAGGTATGTATGGTTTGATTCATTGTGTTTTTGTCTTTTCGTGTTTATGTTATATACACCTGTCTCTAAATCTATCAAGTATAGACCAGAAGACATTGGGGCACTGCCATAAAAGATCCCATCTTTACAAATAGAGCATCTTCCATTCTTTATAAGAAATTAGAATCCATTCTTGTCCAAACAAGATACAGATATAATGTTCCTATTAATGGAAGGTACATAATAACAATTCTCTAACTCTATTACAAGCCCATTTGGCAAAGATAACTCATAGGTTCCAACTGCGTTGGTCGCAACTCTTGCGCCATTTGCAACTCATAGATCTACCTCACCTTTCTCTAAAGGTCTACTTGTTTTCAAATCCTTCACATTTGAGCATATGTGTGATCCACATATGGTATCTAGTACCCATGATGAGGAAGTAGTAAAGTTAATCTCAATAATGTATACACAATAAGTAGAGATCTCAATCCCTTACTTCATCTTGCTAGGATCCCTTATCCTTCTCCTTATTTTGAGCCCAGAAGACTTGAACCTTAGCTTAGCCACAGAATGTGTCTTGGGTTTGCCTTTGTCCTTGGAATCAACTCCACTGATCAACATCACAGTTTTGTCCATCTTTGTTTGCACTTTGACACTTATCAAGATATCAAGCAACTCAGACAGTGGTCCAGCCATGTTACTCTAGTGACAGCACTCGATAAACTGGATATATGATTTAGGCAATGATTGTAAAATTAAATTTGTGGCCAACTCTTGACCTAAAGGAAATTCCAATCTTTCAAGATGCTTCATATGCCCAATCATATTGAGAACATGAGGCTCTACTAGATCCCCCTTTGTTAGTTTGCACTCAAATAGCACCTTAGAGAAATTATACCTTTCATGCTTATCATTTTGTTTATGCAACTCATAGTTCATACAGCCCAGCATAAGGTTCTTGATGTTCACAACATCATTGGCATGCTTCAAAGAAGCATCCATGTCAGTCTTAGGAGGATTTGGAGTGGATATTGGCACTGGTATTTCAAGAACATGCATAACACTTCTCAAGGTCCTGAACCAGTTATGGAAATAAATATCATTTAATTCTTCTAATTGTGATGATTGAGTGTTTTCCATTTGATTCTACAAGATAAATTTTGTATTTGTCAAAAACCCTTTTTGATTTTATTTTATTTTATTTGAAAATTCAATATTAATTAGGTCTTTAATTCACTATCGCTCCCGCTATTTTGTTCAAATTGACAACCCTCAATATCAATTTAAAATATTGGCTTCTATATATAGGGATGTGGGAGGGTATCATGGTCCTGATTGCAAAAAGTATATGGTTGAAACATGGGTATATGTGTCATCAAAAGAGAGATTATTTGTAGTTTAGTGATGCATGGATGCATATGTGTCATCTTAAGAGAAATAATTCATGATTATATGACATATGGATGCATATATGTCATCCTAATATATCTATCAAAAATTAGTTGACATGTAGTAAGATATGTGTCAAACATTAGGATGTTCTAGGTATTTAAGTGACGATCATGACACTAAGCTAGTTGCTTTACCAAGTAGTGAGTTTTCTCAAGCTACCTACTTGCTACCCATCAACATGCTTGCCTCCATCAGCAACTTGATTGCCACCCAACTACCTGCTTGTGTGCTTACCCACCAAATTGTTATTTTTCAAAATTGATATAAAAAGTATCGCAATTATATTTGCAAAATATAAGAACTTTTAAATCAATCATAATAGATTATTTTTACGTTAAAGTTGAATTGACTGACAAATTCTCAAAGAAGCTTGTATTTCCTAAATAAAATGTTATATTTGATCATAAGTCAAAATATTACATATACTACCCCTAAAAGAAATTTTTGTCCTCAAAATTTTTAAATCTTACTAAAAAGGTATGAATATTTCTTTTGTATTTCAGATTCTAGCTCCCATGTTGCTTCTTCTAGTCTATGATACATCCATAAAACTTTGAGAATAGATATGCTTCGGTTTCTTAGTTATTATTCGTTTTGGTCTAAAATACTAACTAGGATATCTTCATATGTCAAATGTTCATGTATTTCCAGTGGTTCAATATGTACGACATGAGATTCATCATGTATGTATCTCTTATGCAGGGATACATGAAATACATGATGAAGATTCTAATAAGCAAAAGGAATATTTTGTCAGTATGCCTAACTTCCAACTTCTCCAATGATTTCAAATGGTCCAACATTTCTTGGACTAAATTTTCCTTTCTTTCCCTATATGGACACACCTTTTGTAGGTGATACATTAACATAGACCAAATCACTAGTCTTGAATTTGACTTCTCTTCTTTTTGTGCCAACATATTGTTTTTGTCTATTCTGGGCTATTTGTAGTCTTTTTGCATTACTTTTACTTTTTCAGCACACCGATGCACTAGATTAGGTCCTAAGACCTTATCTTCTCCCACATCATCCCAATAGATTGGTCACCTATATGGTCTTCCATATAATGCTTCTTAAGGAGCCATTTGGATGCTAGCTTGGTAGCTATTATTGTAAGAGCATTCTGCGAGAGAAATATGTCCATCCCAACTTCCCTTCCAATCTAAAATGCAAGATCTCAACATATCTCTAAAACTTGTATTACTCATTCAGACTATCCATCTATTTGAGGATGAAAAGTTGTACTAAAGTTGAGTTGTATTCCAAAAGCATCATGGAGATGCCTCCAAAACATGGACGTAAAATGAGAGTCTCTATCAGAGGTTATAGAGATAGGGATGCCATGTAGTCTAACAATTTCATTCATGTATAATTCAGCTAGACTGTCCATTGAACTAGTTATCTTCATATGCAAGAAATGGACTAAAATTTGTTAAGCTATCTACAATCACCCATATGGTATCACTTCCTTTCTTTGTTCTGGGTAGACCAGTGACAATGTCCATAGTTATGTGCTCCCACTTCCATTCTGGTATTTATAGTGGTTTCAAAATACCCCCAGGCATCTGATGTTCAAATTTTATTTGTTGGGAATTCAGAAATCTAAGGACATATTAATCTATTGTTTCTTCATGTAAGGCCACCAAAAATTCTTCTATATGTTCTTATACATTTTGGTTGTTCCTGGATGGATAGAATATCTTGATAAATGTGCTTTATCAAGAATCTTTTTCTTTAACTCTGGATAATTTGGTACCCAAATTCTATTGTTAAACCATACCCCCCTTCTTTATCAAGACAACCTAGACTTATTCTTTTCTATTTCCTTGTTCATGTTTTCATACTCACTGTTACTCTTTTGTGCTTATAGGACTTCATCCTTTAGTTGTGAATTTATTAAGAAAGTATTTGTTGGAATAGTTTCTTTTTATATGGTTGGTCCCCATGATGACATGTCATCTGTCATCCTCCGTTCTTGAATCATCACAACTGCTACTGATAATACTTTCTTTCAAATCAAAGCATCTATTACCACATTTGCAATTGAGTGATAGGAAATATTGAAGTCATAGTCTTTTAGGTATTCCATCCACCTTCTTTCACTTAGATTTAGATCTTTTTGAGTCATGAGATATTTTAGACTCTTATGATCTATAAATATTTCAAATGGTACTCCATAAAGGTAGTGACGCCATATTTTAGGGCATGTATGATGGCAGCTAGTTCCAAGTCATGTGTAGGATCTCAAGGGGGCTTTAATTGTCTAGATGAATAAGCTATGACCCGGTCATCTTGCATGAGTACACATCCTATCCCAACT
The DNA here is from genome assembly GCA_963693085.1 of Alisma plantago-aquatica. Lineage (NCBI taxonomy): Eukaryota > Viridiplantae > Streptophyta > Magnoliopsida > Alismatales > Alismataceae > Alisma > Alisma plantago-aquatica. The sequence goes on along the minus strand of OY856412.1, from coordinate 943,281,986 downwards.
CTTGATGCATCAGAGTATATGACATATGACTTACCATCTTGTAGTAAAGTCAAAATTGGAGCAGAAACTTAGACTATTTTTTATCTCTTGAAAATTATTTTCACATTCTTTTGTCCACTTAAATGATACCCCTTTCTTTGTTAACTTGGTCATAGGATTGGAAATCTTAGGAAAATACTTTATGAATCTTCTATAATATCCCATTAGTCCAAGAAAACTTTGGATTTTAGTTACATGCATAGGATGTTCCCAATTCATCATTGATTCAAATTTTTGCGGATCCATGATATGCCACCAAAAGATATGACATGTCTTAGAAAGTTAACTTTTGTCATCCAAAATTCACACTTAGATAACTTTGTAGATGGTGTTTCTTTAAGGTTTGTAGAACAATCCTCAAGTGCTTTTTGTGATCTTCTTCACATTAACAATATATAAAAATATCATTAATGAATACTATAAAAAAGGTGTCTAGTATGTCTTGGAAAACTCAATTCATGAGATCCATGAAAAGCTACAGGGGCATTAGTCAACCCAAAAGACATGACTAAATATTCATAGTGCCCATATCTGGATTCAAAAGTTGTCTTAGGTATAGCAGACTCCTTCACTTTCAACTGTTGATATCCATACCATAGGTCAATCTTAGAAAATATGCTCACTGACTTAAGTTGATGAAAAAGATCATCCATGCTAGGTAATGAGTATTTATTCCTAATGGTGACCTGAATGGTCATTCTATAATATGTACATAGTCTCATACTTCTATCTTTTTTCTTGAAAAAAAGAATATGAGCTCCCCAAGGGGAAAAACTAGGTCAGATGAATCCTTTTTCTAATAGTTCTCCCAGTTGTTTCTTTAATTCAATCAATTTTATTGGGGACATGTGATAGGGTTCTTTAGATATAGGTTGAGTTTCGGGCATCAACTCAATGCCAAATTCTACCTCTCTTTCATGTGGTAGTCAGTGTAATTCCTCAAGAAATACTTTTGGAAAATCCTTGACACTCTTAATTTCTTCTATTGATTGTCCTTTTTCATTTTCACCAACTAGGGTTGCCAAAAGGTAGTGCAACCTTTACTAATCATCTTATGAGCCTTATGAATGGAGACTACACTCCATTTGTTTAGTCCCTTCTTCTCGTGGACTAAAATTTTCTTTCCTCCAAGTTTTGAGATCATGACAATTTTATGGTGATGGTCTATGACATATTTGTATGTATGGATCCAATCCATCACCAAAATGATATGTAATCCAATCATGTCAAATATTGTTAGATTAGATGGAAAAGTTAACCCTTCTATTTCCAGAGGTACGTTCTTTTCTATAGAATTGGTAACAGTTGAAGTGTTGAAGGGTGTTTGTACTATTTTAAGCATATTCCATAGGAGTAAAATACATAGATATATTTCTAGCATTAAGACTAGAGATGCATGAATGTGTAGCACCAAAATCATATAGCATTCTCAAAGGAATTAAAAAAAAGAAAGCATTACCTTCCACAAGTTTACCAAATGCTTCAACTTCCTTAGCATTTAGTACCATTACTTTGCCAATCCTCCTTTATGGATTATATTGTGGCAGTTTTATTTCTTGATTCTACTTAGAGGGTGTTGATGTGTTAGGTTGTTTGGGCTAAAATTGGCTATTGTTCCCAAGTCTAGGATAGTAAATCTTTGTGTGGCCAAATTGCTTGCAAAAATAGCATTGCACATCATTCATGTTGCAAGATCTAGAGTGTATCTTTTTGCATTTGGTGCATTCAATTGACATCCTCTTTAAGGAGAGTTTGATTCTTCTAGTAGCAAACTTTCTTTTATATAGATTTGATGGAGTTTGGAAAGAATTTTCCTTTGCTAACCACCTATCGGATACTTCAATATCTGAGGCTACACTAATCATAACATCCAAAAAATTTCAAATGTAAGGGAACTAATTTGGTTTCTAATTCAGGAGGAAGACCTTTTAGGAATCTAGAGCCCTCATATCATCAGAAATCAATAGAGTACTTTCATATTTTTATAGTCTTCTAAACTTGATGATATACTTGGCTAGGCTCATGTCTTGATTTTGCTTCAGACTCATAAACTCATCAAACTTCTATCTTTTATAGTTCAGGAATATATTGTCTATTGAATTCCTCCTTATAAGTGTCCCAAGGAATAGAGTATAGATGTCTGAACTTGATGGTCTTAATATTGTCCTGCCACACTTTGCCATCATTTTTTAGTTTGAAGGTGGCATATATAGTTTTGTTTTCTTCAAGACAGAAAAGGACTTTAAAAATCTCTTCAGTTTCAATTCTCCAAATATCATCCTTATCAGGATCATATTTTCCTTGAAAAGATCTTGGGTTCAAAGATAATAAGTTCTTCATGCTTATACTCTTGGAGTTACCAGGCATAATTTTATATGAGTCTCCATTTTCTCCATTTCTTTGTTTCCACATCACTTCTGTTAGGTGTGTAAATTTATGGACTAATTCCATTGCCCTAAGTGTTGGTTCTACTCAGTCACTTTCAAGTTCTGAATCAATAATCATCTATACAAAAGAATAACTATGTTTTAGATAAGGTTTCACATGTCCAACATAAAAGATTATTTTTGAAACTACATGTGGTGGTATCAGGAAAGTAGCAAAAATACTACTACTTATTTTTAGTAATATATGAGTTTTAGATTTTTATTGCTCATGTCTAGGGCCCTGCAAAATTCTAGTATATGGATGATTCTTTACTATTATAACTTATTTAAAGACCTGGTAGGTAAGGATATGTTACAATCTATGTTTTAATTTGTAAAGTTTTTTAAAATTTGTATCTTGTGTAGAGTCCATCATGTTGCTCTGATACCATTTAATTTGTTACATCCCAGAAACCAATGACATAACATATCAACTTGATTTCTGAGGGTTAGTAGAATTTAAGTGTCAAGACCAATTAAAGATGCAACCCAAAAACAACTATATTGATAACATAGTCATTTACACAAGCATTTCTTGAAAGAAAACTTGTACATATGTTTACATGACCCATAGGTCTAGAAAAACTACAAAAAAACTAAATATGGCCTTGATATTACTTCTAGGATCTTTCAAGATAGTCAATGACAAGATACATGCATACATCTGCACCCACATAATCAACCTATGGCAAGAAAGGTTTTCCATATCCCAAATGGGAGAGAGTTAGACAATTGTCTAAATATGAGCGGAAAAAAAATAAAAGTATTGCAACGAGACACTTTTCTTACCTCACTAAGTTACATTCTTAATCATTTTTTAGATGACAACTATTGCAAAGGAAATAGACTGATATTAAAGAGCGCAATGGAACATAATTCATAGATAGTGGTATTTGTGTATTTCTTATATAAATCTTATTAAGTGGGGGACCTTATTACATAAACGGCTTAACTACAACTCTCAAAGATGTGTCAATTCAATTTGGGAAAACTGGCATGCAACCACAATAAACTTGCTTAATTAGACAAGACTTTAGTCCATTAGGGTTACCAAATCACCTGTAAGTATCCTAGAACACCCCTAGCCACTCATGGGCACTGCATGCTCTATACAATGAATCATATTACCACATGCATCCACTGGTCACCTTTCCAAGTTTGGAAGAGGGTGCTCCTTGCACAAAATGCCACTTAGAGTATCATTAGTTAGCATGCTTACTCTTTGCGGGAGATTATTTCCCATTAATAACATGATCATGCCTGACTCTACATGACCAGCCCAAGTGTGGGCCTGAGTATGGTAGAGCATTATGCTCATCCATCCCTGACTCTAAGGACTTAGATCCGGATCCCAAATGTATCAATCCCTAGCCAAGACATACTGATGTTGTTACCAACACATCTCCAAATATAAGGTTTAGAACTAAAAGGATATCATCAAAGATATACAACTCAACATGTTGACTAGTCAAAGTTTCATGAGTTCAAAAGGTACCAATGATTAAATGAATCACTAGTTGGGTATTTCACTATGACACCTAAAATGTGAACTTGTGGGATTGTGGTTTTGAATCAAACAAATCTATGGCCAAGAGTGTGCAAGATGTTAGGTAATTCCCCCCATGTGAACATGGAACCAATTAAAAATCCTTTCCTCTTTACTGGCTACAGGCATCAGTGAAACAGGCTCCTAGTCACCTTAGAAATGTCTGATGGAATTCCACTTTCCAACAATATCACATGCCTCAAATAATAGGGAGAAATAAAGGAAAGGGGATCAAAAGAGAATAGAACTACAATGCACAAAGGAATGCTTAATTATCATCTAGAATCTTAACTCAATTTTCAAGGATGATAGGGAAAAATATATGTAAGATCTTAGGTAATGAAAAGAAATCCATTAATATTTCTATCTTATTAATAAAATAGTTGTATCTAGTATATCATATATTTATTCTTTACAAATCATATGCCAAATAATGCAAATCATGCTTTTCAATGATGTTCATATCATAGATCATGATAAGAATTGAATACCCAAACTAAACAATATTAAGACATACTTTTCATTGATGTTTATATCAAGGATTATGATATGGGGTGAAGATTTTACATAACTATACTAAACCATAATAAACCCTACTTTTCATTAGTGGTGATATAAGAGATTCAGTCAAGAAGTGAGGAACATACAAAATCATACTTTCCATTTATGCTTACATAAGAGACTATTACAAGGAGTGAGGACCATACCTTTCCCTAAAGTGTGATGTTGAAGCAGGTTACAGACAGAGAGAAGATCAAATTCCAAGTGTATTTTGACAGAATTTTATCTTACAATATATTCTTATCAAAAGAGAGAGCATGAAGTCAAGGAAAGAGAGTTAGTATTTCAAAATAATATTTAGGAATCACATGTAGGGGTCAAACCTTTAGAGATGATAGGATATGTTGTCGGAGTAACTCTCCTATTTAACATCTTCTCAAGAAGAACTTCTATTTAGTGGTAGAAGAGGGAAAGGCTTATAGTTTCTAAATAGAGGGAGAGGGTTACTTGTCTTTGAGGAATAAAAAGGAGCAAGGGGACGTTTTCTTTCATAGAATGTGAAGAGATTTGGAATATGAATTAATTTTAATGGATTTGGTTTCTATTTATAGGGATGTGGGAGGGTAGCATGGTCCTATGTATATGGATGACATATGGGTAAATGTGTCATCAAAAGAGGGATTATTTGTAGTTTAGTGACACATTGATACATATGTGTCATTTTAATAGAGATAATTTGTGGTTATATAACACATGGATGCATATTTGTCATCTTAAGATATATATCAAAGATTGGTTGACACATGGTAGGATATGTGTCAAACATTAGGATGTGCTAGGTATTTAAGGGAGGAGCATGACACTAAGCTACTTGCTTTATCAAGTAGTGTGTTAGCTCAAGCTACCTACTTGCTACCAGCTACATGCTTGCCTCCATAAGCAACTTGCTTGCCATCCAACTACCTACTTGTGTGCTTACCCACCAAATTGTTATTTTTCAAAAATTGACAAAAAAGTATTGCAGCTATATTTTCAATATACAATTTTTTAAATCAATCAAAATAGATTATTTTAATGAGAAAATTGAATTTACTAAAATTCTTGAAGAAGTTTGTTTTCCCTCAAAAATTCTCAAAGAAGTTTGTTTTTCCTCAATAAGATGTTTTATTTGATCAAAATTCAGAATATTACATTGGGTGTGCTTTTCTTCCTCCTATTTACAAGTATATCATTTTGACCCGCACCCGCAACGACCCAACCCGAACCCAACCCACCCACTTGTTCAATAAGTCTATTAACATGCATCCAATAAGCATCCATTTCATCCCTAGGAGCATTGAGAGTGGGTTCCTTTGGAACTGGTGTACCCATGACATAGAGTTTCCGCTCATGAGTGAGAAAAATTTTCAAAATCCCAAACCAGTCATCCAATTTATTCCCATCTAATTTTTCCTTATCAAAGATCGATTGCAATAAAAAGATGTTGTTGTTTACCATTTATTTCTACAAAAAAGATTGCACTTTGTTAAAACACTTTTGATTTATTTGATTAAAAAAAGATTAATAATATGGCCTTTTATTAATTATTGTTCCCACTATTTTGTCCAAATTAATAGCCCTTACTGTTAACTCATAAGATTACAACAAGAAATCTTCTAGTGAGACAAGATCTAAAATACATTAAGTTATTACCCAACCAAAGTCGGCATCTATAACCTAATTATTAAGGTAGGTAACAATTACTAATTACATCTTATGTGATTCTTAGATAGATGGTATGCACAAATCTTTGTCATATTTCATCTTTATGCTTATAAGCACATAAACCCATTAAGTACCTGGTTAATCTTGACCAAAAGACAACACGATAGACTATGCACCATGCTTTGGCAGACCCACATATCTACCATCACGCTTCCACGAGATAGATCGCGCACCACGCTTTGACGCACTTACGCATACTCAATCAAGTTTTTCACGTGTTGTGTTTTTGAAAAGCATATAAGAATTAATATTTGATTGAGAGACTTTATTTATATGTAAATATATACATATCCAATCACTACATACTTATAATTAGTATCATATACATACTACATACACAAATAAATCATGCAATCATAAACATAAAAGCGATGGTTATGGCCATTACAATGAAATTCTTGGAGCCACAACGAATTTCTATCCACATAAATTCATACATCACATGTATCGACCTATAGTGGAAAAAATTTATGTTAGAAACAAGTCAATCAGTCGATTGGACTCTTCTATTTAATCGGATGGCCCTCCTATCAGTTGCCTGGTCTCTATCATCCAGTTGACTGGGTCTCACTCCATTGATTGACTAGACTCCTCCAATCCATCAGTTGGCCCACTAGCTAATCGATTGGCTCTTGCTCTAGTCAGTTAGTTGGATCTCTAGTCGTTTGATTGGATGCACAATAAATATGTAAATGTTTGCATTGCATGCAATAAAATAAATGAGAAAATAAAATCTGATCATATTGATTAAATCCTGATACATCGTAAATCGACATGGCTCTAATTCCACTGGGAAATATGGAGATAGAATAGGTAGCGTAAACAAAAAAATTTGTTCAATTGCATCAACAATGATGTGTTTGGAAGGAGGGTACAAGATATACCTTGCCCTAGAGCAAGTCCAACGACAATCTTTGCACAGACATGTGCTTCCTTCTTAAGAAGCACAAGGAGGGTGATCTATGGCATTCTCTTGGTGTAGCACCCATGGACGATGGCTGACAGCATCCTCCTAGCATATTAGAAAAGACTTCCACAACTCTATGTAGTCCACACGGACCACCAATAACTCTACATCGTGCTTCTTAAGCTGGTGGGAAGGATTTGTCCCTTAGTTTGTCAATTTGCTAGCATCAACTTCCTTCTCCCTTACAATCTCTCCCTTTCATGGATAAGACAGTTTGGGCTGTCATGCTACCATATCCAGTAGGTCCTAGGATTGAAACTTGACTTTGTTACCATTATTGGGAAATATAAAGGCATAACATGCAGAAGAAACAAAAAATTATGTCCATATTTCCTAACTGGGAGATCACATCAACAACAATATATTAGGAAAGAGGATGAAAATATATTTTATCATAGAACAAGTCCAATGACTATCCTTACACACAAATATGCTACCTTCTTAAGCAGCACACAAATGGTGGCAGAGTCCTTCCATTGTAGTAGCAAAGGCTTCCATGACTTGGGTTTCCAAGACCTTGGGATAGGAAGGGTCAAGTCTCATGGCTGGGTGGTAGTTGTGCATGACCACTCGATTGACTAGACTATCTAGTTGGTCGATTGGGTTGTTGGTCAAGTGTCCATATACAACCATTCAACCGATTGGACAATCTAGTTGGTCTATAGGCTTGTGGTCAACAATGCAATAACATTGGTTTTAATGCAACAATTAATGTGTGTCATTGTGTCTATCATTAATTGTTTGACCCATTTAAACTCGTCCATTCAACTCACACAGAAATTGGAGACTCCAATCAGTCGATTTGCTACTCTGATCATCTGTTAGAAACATTGCACAATCGATTGATTGAACACTTCAATTGGTCAACTGGCTTGTTCAATCGGTTAGAGTCAACATAGTCCATTCGGTCGACTGGACACTCCAGCCGATCGACTGGCACACCAGTTGGTCAACTGGACACTCCAGTCGATCGACTGGCACACCAGTTGGTCAACTGGACACTCCAATTGGTTGACTAATAACCAGTATTATTCATTTTGATTACTTAAACACTATAATAACCAAATCAAATTTTGTGCATGATTAAACTCCTCTTCCAAGTGTATCTTTTTTGTGTGACCCTATAGGCTCCACATTACCTGGAAATGATATCCATTACCATATTATGACTTCATAAACAATGAGAAGTATCTAGAAACACAAAATTGCTACCAGTAGTTGGATAAGTGAGGATAACTTCAACCTAAAGTTGTAATCAGTGTTACTGTGATCTTATAGTTCCTTTGCCATTGATATCTGAGTTGAACACAAGGCATGGAATCGTCATCCTCTTATCATGCAATATATGTTCCTTGAACTAGAGTAGATAGTTGAGATGCACGTGAGCTCAATATCATACATTAAATCACATGAGCATGGACATGTGTTTCTCATTCTCACTTAACAAGTGGCCAAGATATCACTCCAATGGGAGAAAGAAATCCCATCTACATCTCTCACAACAATCCCCTTGTGTCATAATGTACCCAAGCACCACTTGTGTGGCAACCCTTATCAAGGCCATGTTGGATGGTGTTAAAGTTCATCGACGACATGTTATCATTGTAGTGACTTTAGGTCTAAGAACCACAATCACCACTATCACTTTGAGAGATGATTTTGATTGTCACCCATGTATCACTCTCAAGGTGGGTCTGTCTAGTACACTTGTTCTCTAACAAGTAACTATGTGTTTGACTTTATATCCATTATCATGACTAATGAGATTCTATCGTCAGTCAACACACATTCTAGTCTTATGTATCATTGTTGTCTATATATCTTCCACAATAATAACTAACTAGGGACATAATAAGAATGTATATACTCTTATCATACATATGATCACATGTTTAGGTCCTCAAACCAAGCCATATGCCATCGAGTAACATCATTCTTTGGACATTTATCATGTTATATCATAATCTCATAACTGACCAAACATAATAGATGTAATTGCCTTTTTTGTTAATGAAAACAAGTATGTTTATATATATATATATATATATATTCATTATATGAATGTTTCCATACATTGTTATTACATGAAGTTTCTAAATTATATTTTATTAGTTTAATCGAAATGTATGAGTTGTTTACATTATACGGTCTAGGATTTATACACAAAAGTCCAATTGTTATTATAATTCAATATTAACCATCTAAGCACTACCTAGAGGTTATAACTATCATGTTAGGGTCAAGGGTTAAAAGGACCTAACATTCACATTGTATGATTTTTAATATAGATGTCAAGTGTGTTTCAAACCACCCTAAACATTTATCCATATTTCATCACAACCACTTTCTTATTAATCCTATTTAGCTCTAGAAGGGTATAACTTATACCATATTTGGGGTATTATTCCTGAACTAAAACCAAAGGCATCTAGTCCTTAAGATCATGGTTTCTATGGTCAAAGGTCAGGTTTTGGTATGTTACAACACTCCACCCCTTAAAGAGGATTTTTTCCTTTAAATAAAACCATACTTACACAGTCAACCAGTTGCTATCCACCCCTTAAAAATGTATAACTTGATAATTCAAACTAAACAATGTTTAAAGGTATTAGGAGTTATAGATCGAACATAAGGATGTGTTTCTAATATACATAGATCATGCCTTCAACAAAAGGGAATATCCACTTAGGGTTGAGTTTTAGGTCCTTGGGGTTCTAACCTAACAACCCTAAGGTTTGCATGAGCTTCCAAATATACATTAAAGAGAAACAAAAGGGCAGGAACACTAAAACTTTAGAACCAACCACATCTTCCTAGTCATTACTCCACTATCAAAACTAGAGTTTAGAGTTATATTCTAACTAGTTCTAGGGTTACTCCACCAAACTTTATACTTTCCTCCTTTGTGGATTAGTTAAATAAAACATTAATAAAATCTATAAGACCTTTTTTGTACATATAATAGTATAACGAAAAAATTATTTTTTGTTCTTTGAGAAATTATGAGACATAAATCAAATATGACCTTAAAATGAAAGTGATGTCCAAGTCACAAATGTTCCATATGATATATTGACAAATCATGAAGCATAAATTGTGTTGTAGAATTTTATGAAGAATGCCTAGCATACAACACAATTATAATCACAACCTTGGGGTGAATATATTGTAGTTGGATGGTGAAGCTAACTATTATGTTTACAATGTTTTTAAAGATATAAACACTAAGTGACTTGAACCAACTAGGACAGAGATGAAATTAATGGAATATGATATCAACTTGAAGACTTAGTAGTAGAGATTACCAACTATCAAAATAACAACCATGATGTTTGTGGAGGGCGTTGAAGCAAGAGATAACACTAATTTTTACTATGTGTTTGTTAGACACATCAATGCTTAGCACACACAAAAACAAATAAATAACACACGCACATGTGCGTGCACACACACACACATATATACATATATATAGCCCTTTTCTTCCCTTCCTCCGTTGTCCTCCACAATATTCTATGTGCAACGACCATGATGCTCTGCTACCAGCAAAGCTTACCTTAATGAGGAGTCCTAGGGAAACAAAATAGAATCGATCTCAAATTCTTAGTTGACTAAAGGGGATGTCCTTTCTCAAACTACTAAAAGATATAATGTTGAAGCATTAGGTCTTAGGGGCGAAGGATGGAATAAATATATAGAAATGCTATTAATTATAGTCTTAATTAATACTTTATAAGAAATTATATACCCTAATTAGTTTTTTCTCAACAAGCTAATACTTATATTAATTATAAGCATAAAGAAATTGTAGAAAATAGAAAATGACAAAAAATCCCCCAAACTTGAACTAGGTTATTCTAGTGTATATATCAATTCGTAGTAATATTGCAACATAAATGCATATTTTGACTATTTTCTAATTTGAATCCTATGCTTTATGAATATTATCACATGCATACTATTGTGAGGATATGTATCACCACATGTGTCTAGAAAGGCAATCCTTATGAAGGTTCTAGCATGATAGTTTTTAATCCACTTGCGATGTGAATGGGCAGAATAAAATCCTACTTCATTGAAGTATACAACTCCTATTAACTCTTATGTTGTTGTTTATTGGATATTAAACTATATATTTATATTATGTTTTATTTCTAAGTAAATCCCAATATATAATAGTGGGATTAAGAAATAGAAACCTCAACCAAAGTTTTATAACCTTAGATATATGAACCTCTAATTTTATGATGATATGGAGTCACTATCCATTAAACCATGCTTAAATTACAAGTAGAATTTCTATAAATACCATTAAGATCAATTCCTAATGTATCTTGGTTTCTCTAGATAATAACTTGGGGCACACCATTTGTTGTTTAACTGGAATATTATTACCTTTTGAAAAGATGCATTGATAGTATTGATTTGGGGAGTCTAAAATGACCCTAGCCTTCCTATTTGAAGATCCTCAATAACAATATACATGGATTCATAAAACATGACTAGTAAAATAGTTTATGCTCTCGAGTTTAGTGATTTACAAAGTTTTTTGAAGTCTCTCATCAAAGGAGAGAAGAATAATAAATCATCCACGAATCCATGCATATATGAGGAGATAGTAGCCCCTAGTTACCTAGGAATTTATCTCGAGGTGGTTGCTATCATTTAGGTTTATGAGAATACACAGTTTTCCAAACATAGATAGAAAATACCAAGTTCAATAGTTGGTTATTAATTCTTAAATATTTTAAGACATATTTCCATGGAAATATTTTGTTTCTAATACTCTTCATACTACTAGATCATTATTCTATATTGAACAACACTTTTTTGTTAGTGATTTTTTTTCTCTCACATAAACTATATTTTTCTTTTGATGGGCATGTGTCACTTTATGTGTTCCTACATGATATGTTCCCTAGGGGAACTTATGAGAGAACAAATAAGTTACAGGGAAGAATCTCAAGATGACATATCAAGAAGATTGCCAAACATGTCCTTCTGTTCAATCCAAATATTAGATTATGAAAATTCTAGAAGAGTAGTTGACATATAGGTTTATGTTCTAAGCTTACATGTACTCTGATGAACTGTACAAATATAAAATCATGTTTTCATTCTAAAATGATAATTTGTGAATAAAGTTGTTTGCAACTATCAGTTCTTTGGATGATGGTATGAAAGATATATACAATCAACACCGATGTATATCTTCTAAAGAATATATAGGACACACAACTACTATCACAACATAGACCATGTGTTAAGAAAAAATTTAGAACATACTTATCACCTAGGGTACTCATACTTGTACTTTTACTAATCAATATTATTTGTCTTGTCCACTTGTTAATGATTTTATGGACTTCTCTCGTGGCTTGGTAGGCTCCATTTCTTACCACATTATCTCTATCTATATATACACATACACACACACAAACACACACACACACACACACACACACACACACACACATATATATATATATATATATATATATATACACTTTGGATTTATTTTGTATGCTTAATGTACTACTTGTTATAGGCATATATGTGTGGATGCTTTACAAGTCAACCAACTATGTACTCTAAATTTGACTAGAATATGAATGGTTATGATAACCCAACTAACACAGTGGGTATATAAAATGGATAGACCGCATTAACATCCCCATAACTAGGAGTTTTCATAATAGATAAGGACATATTTAGAAAGTTATATGGATTCTAAACCGTTTGGTCGATTTATATATTTCTATCATTAAGTAAGTTACTTCTAGGAACGTTTAGCTTGAAGCTACTATGCAATTTTTGAGCACAATGAAAATGAAAGAGAGTAATGTGAGCTTACTATTGTCTAGATCACTACTATAAAATTGTACTTCGATTGGTATGCAATGAAGACTAATAGATGCCAAAATTAGGCATATATCCTGACCCATGTCATGTTAATTAGCAGAATCATGACATTTTTATACCAAACCAAGGTGATATGCCAATTTGGCTACTTATTTCTATATAGAATATTCGTTGGTTTCTTATCTAGAAATTGTAGTAAAAAAACCTTCCCACCACGTTCTATTTCTATTTTTTGCTTAAAGTAGTATCCATAGTAAATGTAGGACAATTCCCTACCATAGATTTTATTTGGTGTAGCACATCCCCAATTAGGTTATCACTTTATTCTATCATATGTCTTGATATATCCCTATAGACTTCCTACTATTATAATTATCTATTACTTTTCACTTTTGGCCATCTCAATTGCATCTTTCTAGCTATCATCGCTATGTTCCAGGAGTTATCAACTTCCTTAGGTGTACCGGGATCCTAGAGGGAGATGGTTGTTGTTCACAACAATAGTAGCATCAATTTCTAGTTGTAGCAACATTACCAACCACAACATTGTAATCTACAAAAGGTATACATCTTATCTATTATATTTAACTTTTTTGTCTATTGTTATTTCTCATATATCATTCTTTCCACTTGTTATTTTCCTTTATCATTGGAATTATTTCTTTGGAAACGTGATCATTAACATTCTCTTTAGGTACACTTTTCTAAAACTATGTAAAATATAGGTACATGTAGGCATGATTTAGGTATTCTTGGTCTGGGTTAGGTAAAACCAGGACTCATTTTGATAAATGTAGGTTTGATTTACGTCAGTTCTAGGTGAGCAAGGAGAGCCTTGGCTTTTTGGAATAATGCATGCCTAATTGTGACAAAGTGTTTGATTAGTTCTGATTTATACCTCATTGGGGCAACATTGGGTCAAATTTTGCTCATCTCATCTCATATTTTCTCATCCTTAATTGTCATCTTATGTTATATCAAATTTTGGTCATCTCACCCCATCTCCTCTCGTTCAGTGACCACCTCACCTGCTCTCATTCCATGCTCATCTCATATCATATTGTCATTGTTGGTCAAATTAAGATAGATAAGATATAAATTAGGTCAATTTATGCCAAAGTAGTATGGATTAGGTTGAATTAGGGATAGGTATGCAGGTTAAATTTAGGACACATTAGACACAATCTAGATCAAATTATGTCAACATATTAGACTCATATCTTGGATCCTTTTATGTTCACCATTTATTAGTTTAGGACTTTGATTCCATGCATTTACTTAGTTCCTATTTTCTTTGGTATATCTATGTAGCCAAATGGTGCATGATATTTATCCAATGTTTCAATTATCATATCTCTCTTCTTACTTGGTTTTATATATTGTCTTGTTGTTGGAATGAGGAGTGTGAGATGAGGAGTTCTATACATTATGATTCATGCAGATAAAAAGTGGCTTATTGCAACTTGTATTGGCCCTTGTTGCTTGTGGCAAGCCATTTGTAGATGAATGAAGTTTGTTGTAAACAAGCTCACATAATTAGACTTCTTATGATAATAATCAACTATCATGGTAATTGTAACACGACTATAATATGTATGTCAATTAGACCACTAATATGATCATTTGAACCTACTCCACATTCAACAAAAAGTATAACCAAATGTCTTGATCAGTGATGTAACTCATGTAGGAAGTGTATCACTTGTTGCTACTTTGTATGGCCCACAATTTCTTGTTAAAGAACTTGGTAGAGGAATGAAGTTTGTTGTAGACAAGCATCACTTATTCAAACTACCTATTACAAGAAGAAGAGTTCATGCTACATGCAACAAGGGTTATATAGATATGTTAATCAGGAAGCAAAGTCAATCATATGAACCTCCTTCACATTCAAACAAATAGTTCAATACATTATGATCAAGGGTCTACTTCATGCATATAGTATGTGGCATATTGCAACTAATACGAACTTTCGATGCCGAGAGAAAATGGTCTAAAGAGGAAATTATGCTTGTTGCAAAGATGAATAACCAATTTACACATATAGTAATGCGCATTAGTTATTTATGCTACTTGCTGCAAGCATGATACTATTTGCAACAAACATCACACTAACTTACTAATTTAAACATATATATAAAATAAGTATAAGTAGAAGATTTAAATAGTGGTCCACTTCATGCATATACTATGTAACTTGTTGCAAATAGTATGTACCCTTAGTGATTGGTGTAAGTGGTCTAGATATAAAAAGATCCTTGTTGCAAATAGGCAACACCTATTCATACCACTACCATCAAGTGTAAGTGTTAATTCCACTTGTAGAAAGTGGCATACTACTTGCACAATCATCACACTAATATGGTTATCTAAACATATTCAAACAAGTATCCATCACATCATTTAAATTCTTACTTATAACTTAGTTATACTTAATGTTTATTGTTAGATGTGAAAGTTGTCTTTACAAAGAACTTATATATGTATCATAATGTGATTGTTACAGGTTGTACTAGTATTGAAATATGAACTTAGAAAGGATTTCAATTTAATAATGGTATTTAACTATGAATTGGGTTGTAGGATTTTTTAGTATGTACTGCATTATGGAATTATTTGGTGGAATACTATTTATTTTGTCGGTACTAAAAACATAACTTTGCAATTTTTTATGTTTTTAGGATTACATATATACTTATGCCTAGTTTTTCTTTCCTCTATTTGTATCTTTATGCAGACATAATTATATGTAAAGTAGAAATTATCTGATAGGTTATTTTGTATTGTCTGTTGTGAAAGGTTCTGAAGTTACTCCAAGTGCCTTACCATGTCATTTGTTACTATAAAATCAATATGATATGTTTTGCATTATGGATTTTCAAAAACGTGTATGCATAGGACACCATGCAACATATTATGTGGCACATGTAGCATCAATGTGTGTATTTAAGAATCATCCTATCAAATTTTATTGCATAAGACACTAGATGAAGTAACCTTCACATGATGCTTTGTCATGTCAGTTAGGAAGAAACACATTGTCATTTATTTTTCCACCTAGGTGTCAGTAATTTTCTAATGTTTAAGTCTTGTTTCAATTAATGTTGTAGGTATACTTATCAATAATGTAGTGATTCCATATCATAATTTTTTTTTCTATCCAGCCTTACACTAATTATAAATTGGTATGATGCCAACATATTGAAGTTTTAGTTGATTTATAATATTCTATTTGAAATATGGTAGTAATTTAACTTATTATATTATAGTAGGACTACTAATCATTCTAGAAGGATGATTTGAATAATGAGTTCACTTTCCTTGAAGGGATGGGAAATGGTGACATATTAAAATATTTACTTACTTAGTATACCTACTTTCCTAATAGTAATTTGATTCCATAACCTTACTTGTTTAATGTCAATGTTACTTGCTCACAATAGATTTTAATTATTTAATAGATAATTTGTTTCATGACGTTTGCATGCATATTAAAAAGTATAGCCATTCAAAAATTAAATATAATTCCTAGTTGGATGATGTAACACCCCAAATTTCTTTAGTAGAAGCATAAACAACTATTCAATTTTTTAAATAGTGTCATAAGCATGATATTTATAACTACAATAATAGACATTAATCATTACACAGAATGTTTGAAAGAAATTATCATTATGTTCTTAGCAAAAGAATTCTATTACATCATTGTGTTTGATAAGGACATACCATCATGGTAAAACTGTATTGAATGCTACTCTTAAATCTTGGATCATGTAGATGGTGCCCCACCAAGCAAAACTATTAAACCAACAAACAGAAACTCTATCTTGGCCACTCTTCCTGAAGCTGGATACCCATGAACATTGGGCATCCCCAACCATACACAAAGCCAACAATCTAGGATTAGATTAAGTGGAATTGATTTCTGACAATATGTAGGAAAAAAATTGTATTTGTGAAACTTGAGATGCATAAATAAAGTAAAAACCTTTTATTTTTTTTATCTTTTATCTCTGTGTGGCCAAAATTATATAGTAACTCCTCCTTTTTTGGTCGATGTGCCATATGTGGCACAATGTGCCTTCTATTGGTAGAACACACCTTGTGTGACATGGATTTCCTTTTGGTGACACAAAGGTGTGTTATGTTCTATGGCACGAAGTGCCTTCTATGGCGTAACATGCCTTGTATTCTGTGTCTTGAAAAACTTCTATTTTTTGAGGACTTATTATATAATATTAAGTTCTGTTCTGGTGTCTTTTTCTATATTGGTGTTTATTCTATTATGAAATCTGATACCAATTCTATTTCTAATAATTTTTATATTTTATATCTCGTTCTACTTATGTTTCTAAGTTAGGTATATGTTCTGATATTCTACATTCTATTTTGATATCTTACCATATTCTAGATTCCACATAACAATGATGAAGGAAAATACTGTGATGAGAGTCCAAATTCTGATAGGCCTATTCTAAAATTCATGAGATGAAGAAACATTGAATACTACATTATAATGAGAATTGAAATATATTAGTTCTATTAACTAATTTGAAATTCTAAAGTTCACGGCATGCAGGAAAATAGTACTAAAAGGCAAATTGCTCAAGATGAACATATCACACTATATTTACTTGAACTTGAAAAGCAAAATGCAATTAACTACCACATTATAATGGACATTCTAAATCTAATAATTTAGACCAAATGTGAAAATATGACAAAATGATCTAAAATTCAAAGGGCATGGCCCACTTACCTAGCTACCAAGTCTATCCTTTCGTAGTCTTGATTCCTTGTTCTATAACATATCACATGGGCATCATCAAAGTCCTATAAGTCCATGAACATTCCCTCATTACATCTCTAGAACTCTAACTCAAATAGGGTAATCATTCAGACACATAAGAACCTTAATAAAACCATTTTTAACTCTACATATTAGATGAAAATCAAAATTAACCATTATATATCAACTATATAAGATGTATTCATGAACTACGTTCACTATCTTATATACTAATATATGATATATACATCATTATCTATGAGAAAACCTCAATCTTAATCACATATACTAATACCACATACTTGACTTTGAAACCAATGGAAAGATGATTTAAATCACAATCCATACCAAAAATGCATACAAATCCCATATTGTCTGGCCAATAGTTGTTAATTATATTACATAATGTCAACTTAGGCCCAAATAAACAAATAATTATATACAATACATGAAACTCTACCAAAATTTTAATACTAGTAAGAAGACTATATATTAGGGTTTAGATAAAAACCTTAGATCATTTCATATCAGACGTTGGGTGAAATACACACAATGTTCTTGTTAGGTATAGCATAAAACTTAGGGTAAAATAACAAATTAGAATGATCACGATTTAGATTCATGTGAGACATGTAAAACTACATATACTGTAAGATATTCATTAACTTTTTAAATCCTTTGCTATTTTTAATCAACAAAACATTAAAATCGCATATATTTTAGAAAAATATATATATTAATGACCAGCCTGCAAATCACTACCCAAGCATATTTTCAGAAGATTATAGACATTGTAAGCTTCCTATAGATATCTTATTTGCTAAATTTGAGATGGGTAGCTTGAGAGATATTAGTTTTTTAAACCTTACCTTGTTTGATAAAATTTTGGTCATTTGTTTTGTATCTTGTGGGTGAGAAAACACCACGTCGTGCCTTCTGGTCAAGCATCACCTGGGATAAATAAATCTCGACCTGGTATCCCATTCTCCTCCACCCATCTACCCAGTGCAACTCCTTCCTTGTTTCCTACACCTCCATCTACAAAAAAGAGCAAGGCTGATGTCTGGTTTCCTTGTTGGCCAATTATGATGCGTCCTTGTCTAAAAGACAACACATCAAACCTCTACCCATGACTTTTGTCTCTCTTCTCATGACTATGGAGTCTAATCACTGGTGTGCTACAGGGGCACATGGGGAAAAACCCTAAGAATGTGCCTACATGATCCACCGTGGAGTATCATCCCTTCTTCATCTCAATTTCATCTCCCCTCTCTTTCTATTACCATGTGACTCTTTTTGGCATATCTCAATTCCTCATGCAGCTCAGAGGATAGGGGAGCGTTACCACCAGAAGATCCTTGAATGATAGCCATCCACACATCCGTTCATCATGCTCATCTATGTGATGAAGCCACATGTAACACCCCTCCCTAAGGTTTCTTACGTAACCAACAAAACCACAACATAATCCCCAAAATTATCCATAATGTGGGGTACTTGGCATATCAGGGAGGGATTGTCACATGCATGATCTCATATAAATAAATAAACAACACTTGGCATTCATAGAAACATAGATTCATACATGAGTTCTTGGAAAGAAAGCTACATCATGCTTCTAAAGGCATACTAAACATAAACTAGATGATCATGAAAAAGATAGGATCTCCATAGATGGACGTCCCACCAGGAAACAACTTTTAAGGTCTTGTATACTTGGAATCTCCTCGAGATGTCTCCCTCACTTTGGCTCCAACGTCTGCGGACATCTCGTCCCCAGCCATGCAAAGGAAAAATAAACATGGTAAGTAAGTGACATTGGCATGTTATAAAGCATAAAAATAAACTATAAAGGTGAACTGACATAAACATGGACATACATTTAACATTAATAATTTCTAGACATCTTTTACATAAGGAATTTGACTAGAAGTATATGCTCCTCTCTTAATGCCCCATAAGGAGCCCATAATGCTCGGAAAGCCCATAATTGCTCAGAAAGCCCATAATGCTCGGAAAGCCCATAACAAGGTGCATATTCCATTAACCATGATCTTTCTTAAACTTAATGATCTTCTAAATGACATAGACTTGATCTTAATGGGATTTCTCCCTCTTGAACATAGTTAGGATTTCTCCCCATGAAACATAATGAGATTTCTCCCTCTTAAGCATGGATGGGAATCTCTTCCCTCTTAATCTTAGTTTCATGTTCCTTAACCATAATTCATAGCATAAATGTGGTTTCTTTACTTAGACTTAGATTATAGCAAACAAGCATTCAATAATCATATACTTGAAGGAAAACATGCATTTATCATGACTTTAATATAAGGTGCTTAACATGAATCATAAACATTCAATAAATCAAAGGTTATCTTATGCCAAAGGCATGGCCCACTTACCTTGAGCTAAATCACCTAAGTCAAACCTAGTTTGACTAATTGGATCCTCTTAATCACCTGAAATTAACATAATTATCCTTCATCATACATCATTAAACCCTAATTTGTGTCATATAATTATTGAGATGTGAAAACAGAAAAATCAATTGATAAAAATCATAAAATCAAGTTCCTCATTGAAAATCCTTTCCAAAACATATTTTCTCAGATTTTTCTGATAAACAGGTGATTTAATACAAATTTATAAGGAAGTAGCCAATCAAATATCAAAGAAAAGCCAAGTAGGCCTCATCATCCAACACAACCAACCACTGGTTGCAGATCCACGGTCAAAGGATGAGATCATGCGATTAAAGACGTATATGCCCTTGGTGGCACTTACGGGATATGGCGTGACACAGGGACATCCCAATCATTTCAGGACCTGGATTTCTCCCTGTTACACAACGTGAGCCATGGCTCCAACGCCATGGGTGAGCTTCGCAGCCATGGGCAAGGACCCTGGCTTGCAGCCACCCGAGAGAAGAAACCCTTCGATCAGATTCGTGATGAGAAGGTGAAAGTAGTGAGCCTAAGCTTGGGGTCGAGAGAGTATAAGAAGTCAGAAACCCGTCCTGGCCATGGCTAGAGCTAAGGATAGGGGTCGAAAGCTAAGGAACCAAACCTCGAACCCAACCTGTCGGTGATGATTTTCAACTGAAAAAGACCCGAGGTGCCATGTGGATCCCTTATGAAGGTGTGGTTAGTGTCGCCCAAAGCAAGGACAGCCAGAAGGCCACCATGGGTGAGAAACAGAGAAAGACGGCTTGAAACAGGGGCGATGGTCAGATACCTGAATCCAATGAGAAAATCACCCGCCAAGGCCATAAGGGCGTTCCTTGAGACATGTCAGAGTCAAAGCAACCATTTCCGTGATCGGAGGACCACTAGGCAAGGTCGGTGGTGAGAAACCAAGCCACAGACAGGCTGAAGGAAAGATCATGTTTGTCGACCTGTCGACTGGGCACGATCCAGGGCAAACCGGGAGCGAAAAACCCTTCGCGGTAAGTAGGTGATGCTCACCGCAAGTGTGATTGAGTTGGAGTGGTCAGAGGAGTCAGGGAGAGACCCGGGTCACCAGAGAAGACAACTTGAGTAGATTACCACTGATGGGGGCTTTAGAGGACGAATTGAGTGAGGAGGTGCGCCACTTGGGGTCTGGTTGTGCTTGCGGGCTACTTAGGTGGAGGTTTGAGAGGCTAGGGGATCATCAGGGAGAGCTAGATGTGAGCCCTAAAATGGGTGTTTCGTCTACATAGAGCGAGAGGGAGCGAGTTGGGGCTCGTTGGATTCGGGGAGGCAAGGCGAACTCAGAGGCAAAGAGATCTCGTGAAACGGTCCCGTAATGAGGGAGAGAGAGATCAATGAAGGAAACTACCGGGCTGACTACAGGACTGTCAAAACATCATGAGGTGGAAGACAAGCTGGACATTGTTGGATCCCGATCCCACGGTCACGGACGCACGCATAGAATTAAATCAAAAAGTAACGCGTGACAGATGCATCAATAGCAAATTATGGCTTAAATTGATCGTATTAATAACATTTTATTCAATTTAATGGTTACAATATATTAAGGTCTTCTTTAATTGTTTAGAGGGTCCAAACATGGATCAAATGAATTCAAATTTTGACCATAAGTGAAATAGATGGTCTAGAACGTTCCCATAAGGTTAGATTTTATATTTGTACACGTTTTAGGCCTAAAATAGCAAAACCCTTATGTGCACTTAAATAACCATAATTAGTGTATATAAAGCTATTAATTTCTCAAATAAGAAGTACAAAACATGAAAACGTCCACTAAATATTATCTCTTTTCAATTAACAAGATGAAGGCCATTAAGCAAGCGATTAAACATGTAAATCACTAATTACCATATGAGAGAGAAAATTTGACATAAAAGCATTTATCCTCATTTTCTTAAACAAAAGGGCATAGATATACATGAAACATTTTCTTTAAACAAATCATGGATAAGAGAGCAATTGAAAATAATAAAATGATTTTGCAAAACTAACATGGGAAAATTTCATTTAAGTCCTCAACAATTATCTAATTAGGAAAAGAGCATGCATAAAATAAAATAGTTTGAAAATTTGCATAAAAGGAGTGGGATGTTACAATTCTACCCACCTTAAATAAATTTCATCCTAGAAATTTCCTAGAGTTTCTACCCACTTTAAGGGTTTCACATATACTTGCAAATTTTCCATTCAAATTTTCATTTTAGAAGGAGGCATATAAAAACAAAGCATTATTATTCAACAAAAATTACTTAACTACCCTTCCTAAGTGTCATAATTACTCCTTAACATTACACCTAACTCATTACACTTAGGGAATCTATCTCTCACTTACCATGACTACATCTTCATAGTTGTCTAACCTTAGGTCATATATCCTTCATTTATTTATATGTGGTGATCAAGCACATATTTAGAAAGGTTGGATCTTTTTATGCTACATCTCACCAACTTATTTGCACATGTGTCCCATACCACACACACAATTAATAAAGTAAGACACATGAAAAGTCACATTAAATGACATTTTCCTCAAATCTCAATTGGGTGGCCCTTACCATTGAGACAAGGAGAAACATGTCATCATCTAGGGTTTGGTTTCAACTACATGAGCATGCTAACATGTACTTCTCTAATGAGGTGAGGGCTCTAGTCATCTATAGGGTTCTCTAGACATACTAGAATACATAATCGTGTTCTCTACTTCTATTGCTTCATCCTAGAGTGACTTGCATGAATCCTTATTGTTTCCTTAGTGGCCATCTATTCCTTGCTATGATACCATTAATGTAACACCCCTCCCTAGGGTTTCTTACGTAACCAGCAGAAGCACAACCTAATCCCCAACATTATCCATAATGTGGGGTACTTGGAATATCAGGGAGGGATTGTCACATGCATGATCTCATATCAAGAAATAAACAACACTTGGCATTCATAGAAACATAGATTCATACATGAGTTCTTGGAAAGAAAGCTACATCATGCTTCTAAAGGTATACTAAACATAAACTAGATAATCATGAAAAAGATAGGATCTCCATAGATGGACGTCCCACCAGGCAACAACTTCTAAGGTCTTGTATACTTGAAATCTCCTCGAGATGTCTCCTTCACTTTGGCTCCAATGTCTACGGACATCTCGTCCCCAACCATGCAAATGAAAAACAAACATGGTAAGTAAGCAACATAGGCATGTTATAAAGCATAAAAATAAACTATAAAGGTGAAATGACATAAACATGGACATACATTTAACATTAATACTTTCTTGACATCTTTTACATAAGGAATTTGACTAGAAGTATATGCTCCTCTCTTAATGCCCCATAAGGAGCCCATAATGCTCAGAAAGCCCATAATTGCCCGGAAAGCCCATAATGCTCAGAAAGCCCATAACAAGGTGCATATAAATCTAAATCAATTTCCATTAACCATGATCTTTCTTAAACTTAATTATCTTCTAAATGACTTAGACTTGATCTTAATGGGATTTCTCCCTCTTGAACATAGTTGGGATTTCTCCCCATGAAACATAATGGTATTTCTCCCTCTTAAGCATGGAAGGGAATCTCTTCCCTCTTAATCTTGGTTTCATGTTACTTAACCATAATTCATAGCATAAATGTGGTTTCTATACTTAGACTTATATTATAGCAAACAAGCATTCAATAATCATATACTTGAAGGAAAACGTGCATTTATCATGACTTTAATATAAGGTGCTTAACATGAATCATAAACATTCAATAAATCAAAGGTTATCTTATGCCAAAGGAATGGTCCACTTACCTTGAGCTAAATCACCTAAGTCAAACCTAGTTTGACTGATTGGATCCTCTTAATCACCTGAAATTAACATAATTATCCTTCATCATACATCATTAAACCCTAATTTGTGTCATATAATTATTGAGATGTGAAAATAGAAAAATCAATCGATAAAAATCATAAAAATGAGTTCCTCATCGAAAATCCTTTCCAAAACATATTTTCTCAGATTTTTCTGATAAACAGGCGATTTAATACAAATTTATAAGGAAGTAGCCAATCAAAAATCAAAGAAAAGCCAAGTAGGCCTCGTCATCCAACACAGCGAACCATTGGTTGCAGATCTACGGTCAAAAGATGAGATCAGGCGGTTAAAGACGTATATGCCCTTGGTGTCACTTACTGGCTATGGCGTGACACAGGGACATCCCAGTCATTTCAGGATCTGGATTGCTCCCTGCTTACACAATGTGAGCCATGGCTCCAGCGCCATGGGCGAGCTTCGTAGCCATGGGCAAGGACCCTAGCTTACAGCCACCCGAGAGAAGAAACCCTTCGACCGGGTTCGTGATGAGAAGGTGAAAGCAGCGAACCTAAGCTCGGGGTCGGGAGAGTATAAGAACTCAGAAACCCATCCTGGCCATGGCTAGAGTTGAGGACAGGGGTCGAAAGCTAAGGAACTAGACCTCGAACCCAACCTGTCGGCGACGATTTTCAACTGAAAAAGACCCGAGGTTTCATGTGGATCCCTTACGAAGGTGCGGTTAGTGTTGCCTGAAGAAAGGACAACCAGAAGGCCACCGTGGGTGAGAAACAGAGAAAGGAGACTTGAAATAGGGGCAACGATCATGTACCTGAATCCAGTGAGAAAATCACCCGCCAAGGCCATAAGGGCGTTCCTTGAGGCACCTCGGAGTCAAAGCAACCATTTCCATGATTGGAGGACCAATGGTCAAGGTCGGCGGTGAGAAACAAAGCCACAGACAGGCTGAAGGAAAGATCATGTTTGTCGACCCATCGACTGGGCACGATCCAGGGCAAATTGGGAGCAAAAAACCCTTCGCGGTAAGTAGGTGATGCTCACCGCAAGTGTGATTGAGTTGGAGTGGTCAGAGGAGTCGGGGAGAGGCCCGGGTCACCGGAGAAGACAACTTGAGTAGGTTACCACTGATGGGGGCTTTAGAGGATGAATTGAGTGAGGAGGAGTGTAACGCCCGGGCCCACTACCCAAGGCTATAGTAGAGTTTCAGGAATGACGACCGGCCCCACAGACCACCAATAGCCTTAACTGCACGCTTTTTTCCACTCACGCGCAAGCCAGGATCAACTTCCCGACTGGTCACCCATCCTAGTACTACTCCAAGCTGAGCACGCTTAACTATGGAGTTCTTTAGAGATGGGCTCCCGGAAAAGGAGGTGCACCTTGGTGATATGGGTAGTCCAATCATTCCTTATAAGATCATGCTATCTGAGGCGTTAAATGCTGGGACGTTACAATCTCCCCCACTTAGACTCTTGACGTCCTCATCAAGGCTCAACTATATGGCCTCATAATCTGACCCCATTTCAGTGCAGACCCACAATGGCCCATGGACACCCAACTCCCGATCACAGAATACCAGCACAAGTGCGGCTCCATCTCGTCTCTGCGGATAGCCCTTTCCAACTTGCCTGGAGCGCACGGCTCAAGACTGGCATGCCACATGCCCATGTGGGCCCCACCTACTGGAGGGGTTATGGCTCTGATACCATTTGTAATGCCTGGGCCCACTACCCAAGGCTCTAGTAGAGTTTCAGGAATGACGACTGGCCCCACAGACCACCACTAGCCTTAACTGCACACTTTTGTCCACTCACGCGCAAGCCAGGATCAACTTCCCGACTGGTCACCCATCCTAGTACTACTCCAAGCTGAGCACGCTTAGGCCAGCACAGCCGTGGTAGGCCAACACAGGGCTACTTAGGTGGAGGTTCGAGAGGCTAGGGGAGCATCGGGGAGAGCTAGCCATGAGCCCTAAAATGGGCATTTCATCTACAGAGAGCGAGAGGGGGCAAGCTGGGGCTCATTGGATTCGGGGAGGCGAGGCGAACTTGGAGGTGAAGAGATCTCATGAAACAGTCCTGTAATGAGGGAGAGAGAGATCGACGAAGGAAACTACCGGGATGACTACAGGACTGTCGAAACGTCGTGAGGTGGAAGACAAGGTGAACACCGTTGGATCCCGATCCCACAATCACGGATGCATGCGAAGAATTAAATCAAAATGTAACGTGTGACAGATGCATCAATAGCTAATTATGGCTTAAATTGATCGTATTAATAACATTTCATTGAATTCAATGGTTACAATATATTAAGGTCTTCTTTAATTGTTTAGAAGGTCCAAACATGGGTCAAATGAATTCAAATTTTGATCATAAGTGCAATAGAGGGTCTAGAATGTTCCCATAAGGTTAGATTTTATATTTGTACACGTTTTAGGGCTAAAATAGCAAAACCCTTATGTGCACTTAAATAACCATAATTAGTGTATATAAAGCTATTAATTTCTCAAATAAGAATTACAAAA